>JAAIXJ010000127.1:0-13953 GCA_013403705.1 Heliconius hermathena
AAATAATATTTTCAAAGGTGTTTGGGATATCAGTTACAGTCTGCAAACGCGGTGATTGTGGGTTCGATTCATACTTGGGGGAATGATAATGATATTGTTATGGTAAATAAAATACCATATTGATTTCCACCACTTAACAGGCGATGTCTCAAAAATTGGGTATATAGTAAAGAATTAAATATTAAAACACTAGTTTCCTTCTGTCTACTCCTCTAAGTGAGTAAAAACGTGAAGTTTTTAACCGACTTCTGTAAGAAAAGGAGGTTATCAATTCGACTGTATTGTTTTTATATTTGTCACTTCAGAACCATTTTTAAATTGGTCCATTTCTGAGTATTGTATTTATGAGAAAATCACCTAAGTCTTAAATCTGCATTAGGTATGTGCCCGACAAATGGACGTAACTCAATATGCTTTATGAAGCATCCTTTTAAGGTCTACTCATCACTTAAAATCGTAAAACAAATTAATTTTTAACAAGAAAAACCGACGTGAAATAATAAGCTAAAAAGTAAAAAATTAATTTAGGTTATATAAAGAAAAATGTACTTCGATTTTGTTAAATAAAAAAGATTTTATAATATTGAAATCGGTGTCAAGCTAATGCTACAACAACCTTACTACAGTTCAAATTACTATTCTTACAGCTTCATGCTTTAATTTTTTGGCAAAAAGAACATTACGTTAAGACAATCTGTGCCTTACACTGTTATATGCTCACGCACCCAGACATACACACACAACTTATTATTAAAAAACGAACCCACGACCCATCAATACAAAAACCCACTACATCACAACCAGATGTTAAAACAAGATGAATTAAAACAAATTACACATCGAAACGTAACGAACGTAGGAAAATTGGAAACGTAATGGCAACGGCACGTATTACATCAGCCATAATTAAAGCCCCCATATTTCTGTTCAACGAAATGATTACTCGATAATGAATGAGTGTACTAACAGATTGTTGCAGTCATTAGACATTGTTTGTTTTACTGTTCGCGATCTATGAATACCGATAACTTTATTGTTTATTTAAGGCATAGAGAAGAGATAACATAGAAAGGGGAAAATAGGCGAAAAATCTAGATTATTCACATTTTTTCTTTTTTTTTCTGTACTAAAATACAGAATATAGATAGTCAAATGGAACCTACTGTTGAGATAATTTGACACTCTATCTAATTTTCCAGAACTCCATTCATTAATTTCCTGTTCAGTGAAGGAAGTACTTACTCATTTACAATTTGTAAAATAAAGTATCCTTAATTGTTATTGTCGTATATGGTTTAATAAAAAAAAAGTTACTCAAATAAAAAAAAAAGATATTCTTTTTCTATAGTGTTACTAGAACTATTTAACATACATTAGAATCAAGATTATTCACAAAGGAATAATGTTTTATAACATTAGCGGGAATCGTGATCTTGCCGGATGCTGGGCGCGAGCCAAACTGAGATAAATGACGCGCCGTCCGCCGTCCGCCGTCCGCATAGAGGGGATCCACTTTGCTTTGAGTATGATTGAATGCATTTTACTCTTGGTTTTTTTTTATATAATATATATCAACGCATTTTACATATTATGTAAATGATTTAGTGATTTATGATTTTTTTTATTTTCAAATTTTAATATATTCTTGACGCAAATGGCAGAGAAAACCTTTTACCTAATGTTTAAAACATTGCGTGAAGTGTCTTAATGGGAACAGAGTGTCTTAATTAATGTTAAGACACTTTTGTTCATCATTTTCCGCAGAATTCTGGAGGCATTACGTGTAGATTGGCGAAACTCATCGCCGCGAAATACCTCGAGTGAAGAAATGAAAATGACTGGCCTGGCATGGATGCCATCTATATTATAAATGACATCTGCGAAGATGTCAACATCTTTCGAAGGTGTCACGTTGCATGGACATTCACTATTTACGTTTATCAAGTCACACACCCACATAGATACATAGATCTGCACACACATGCACCGATACACAAAACATACACGTTAGTGTTATATTTTTTCCTTTTTTTCCCTTAGCCCCTACTTATACCAGGGTAGACAGAGAGGAAACTGTGCTAAAACACTCTGTTCCTCACGCAATGCAAAATAACAATATTTTATTTTTCCGAATGAGAATCGAACCCACGACCATCACGATTACAACAATCAGACACTCTGCCGCTGCCCCACGACGGTCATTTTATTTACGTCAATTTTATTTTACATATAAAATAAATAAATTTTAATAATTTACCATATCCATAATAACCGATCCTGTATCTAATTAATCCTCACCAGCGGATAGATACATTCTCTATGTGATCGAATTATTCTAATTTTCCATAATATTTAGCTAAGATGGCGTCGCGTGTAAGTGTAGCGTGTCGTGATGGAATACCCTGTATAATCCTATTTGCGATAATAGAGTTAAATCTAGCTGTGATATACTTGTATACGTAATATGTATAATAATATTTTAGATATATATTTAAGTTTTTAGTCGTAGGAATCGAATCCACGATCAATCCTTTTATGATCAAACATATAAACACTAATTTATTATTTGTAATTTTTTTCTCTTTAATAATTTAGTGATCAATATTTGATCACCATCTTTTTTTTTCTTATTTCATCTTCTGTTTTTCTATATTTCATTAAAAGACAAGGCAAAAAAAAGCAAAAGGCAAAGGGGACCTAGTATTAAGACACTCCTTTCCCATCAAGACAGTTCCGTTCCCCACTTTCCGCCGATCTCTGGGGACATTGTATGTTAATTGGCGGAACTCAACGCCGTAAAAATACCAATATGAAACAAATAATTAATTCTTTTTAACTTTTATTCCACACGTAGGAAATATAAATAGTTTTTTTTAGAAAACGTACACAGATTGTTAACAACACACATAATAGTAACAAGCGTATAAGAATTTCGACATATGTAAATAACGGCAAGCATATCTCTTAGAAACCAGTGAAGAGGTAGGGATCCGAATCCGGCTACGTTTCAAACTTTAATTCATATTTATAAAATTATATACATTTACTATATATTCCTATTATGGCCTTATAAAATAAAAAAATCAATACTTATTAGTACAATGTCCCACTATTGTCTTCAATACACAACTGTTTCATTGTTCGTTTAATAACAAAATACTGTAACAAAAGCACTGTATCGATTATTTTTAGTTTCAAAAGAGAAACGTTTAAATGTTATTGAATAACGATGAACTACAGTATTGTAGAGCAATCCAACTGTAGAGACAAAAGGCAAAACATTTTGACCCCAGCGCAGTGAAATTTAGATTCATATTATGGTTCAATAGGTATAGGCCAACAATCCATTGAATATTTTTATTTTTAGTTTCAAACTGTATCCGGTTTATATTATGATAGGCAAAGAAAGCCCAGTATTCCGTTCTCTACCTTTTATCTTATCTTTCTTTCTTTACTGAGGAAATCAAAATAAATCATTGGTCCTAATGGGAATCAAACCCACAATTGTCGCATTTCTGGCCACACTGTGAACAAGATTGTAGGGTTCGATACCTTGCCCTGGTATCGAGACATCCACTGGAAATGACTTCCGTCACTCAGTTCACGATGTTTCAAAAATTAAAAGAATTATCTTAAGTTACTTCTCTACGTTCTCCCTGCTGTGCTGTTATTTTTTAGTTTCAATCAAGCTGGTTTTACTCCTTAAATAACACTCCAGATTACATCTAAATCAGTTTAGTAATTTTTGTTTGTTTATTATCTTTTTTAGTAGAAAATGGTTCCGCAAAAATTGGGGTCACTGCCGTAGCTGCAGCTACTTACCGTAGCTGTAGCTAAGGGGTTATTATACAAGTTGCGAAAAAAAACTATTATAATATTAGTATTAAAGTTACGATAGGCTAGTATTAACTCATTTTGACTGACATGACGACCTTTCAAAATAGGGCATATATATGTATATAATACTTATTAGCTCTAATAACTGTTTAACAGAGCAAGCCATCGTCTGACAACATTTTATATTAAAACGTTTTTAGCGTGCCCCTTTTATCTATGCATATGGATTTTGTAAAATTGAATACCAACATCGAAACATCTATCAACTATCGATATCAGCAAGTTAATTTAATTATATTCGATGAAATTTCAACGAGTATAACATTTTCCAATTTGCTGAAATTAATAAGCTTTAGATTTAGCTTTTAAATAATGTAGTTCATTGAAAATAATTATTAAAATGTACTGTAACCTAATAGTTTATTTTGTACATTTATTTTTAAATTGAGCTTATCGTGACGCAGTGAAACGCGTCTGACGGTAGAGCAATGGTTTTGAGTTCGATTTCCACTCGAGGGGATAAACTATTTATATTGACACGCTTTGTTAAAACACAGGTGGCGTTGAGTTCCACTACTTAAAATACATGTCTCGAATTTGTGTATAACATGAAGAATTAAGTATCTTAACAGTGACAGTCATTTACGACTTGCGTTAAATATGTGTAAATAAAAGAGCCTCATGATTTCCCGCTAACGTGAACGTGATAGAGAAAACCAAGTCCTAATAAACATAATCCTAATAAAAATAATAAAACACACCTGATTTCATACATTTCGGACAATTTTTCTATACATTATGTGCCAGCGCGAGAAATTGAAAATAATTAAATACCTCGAGTGGCAAAGAATCCACTACGATCGATATACAGTCGCCGTATCTTATATATCCTAAATTAATTTTGTTAAAGGTCGTGGTACAGGGGTTTAATGTTGGGACTGTAACTGTGTGGTTGTGTAACGCGACGGTTGTGGGTTCGATCCCCACTCGACGCAATGAATGATTATTTGTTAATATTTTCAATTCTGCGCCCTGGCACCAAGATAAAAATCCCGATGTTGAATTTCACCACACAACACACAATACTTCGAAAAATTCGACGGAAAGTGGGGATCGGAGTGTCTTATCACTAGATTCCATCTGCCTTATTCTTATTTTATTTTAAATCGTTATTAAAGTACTATAATAGACATAACAAATATACTCGTATTTAAGTAAGTATTTGCGATAGTTTTAATTCAAAGCACGATTCCATTACGTGTTGACGGATTATCCCATAGACGCGATACCGAGCCTCATTTATACGTAATTATATAACATAATGTGAGGTAAGCTTTACTAGCTTGTTTTTAGCTTGTACTAGCTTGTTTTTAGTTTAAACTGTTATTTTAGGTAAAACATATTAATGTTAGGTTTTACTTTAAATATATCCAAATTTTACAAGTTTAAGCATGTCTCTATGTTTTATATACAAAAATTCGATTTCTATGGTCATATTATTGGTAACTAATAGTAACTTGGTTTCCCGTGTGATCCCGGCCTAGAATAGGATCATCATAGTACTGGTGGTTTCGTAAGAGGCGACTAAAGTACGTGTGGTAGAGTCACGTCGCCAGCAATGGCAACACGCATGGGCAGACTCGACCGGATCATTACCACTCCCGGCATTTAAAACCGGCGTTAAGTAGTGGCTTTATGCCACTGCGTTTCGCATCAGGTAATCCCGGGCTCCGGCGCCCAACCCACCTTAAAGGGCGGCAACGCACCTGTAGCTCCGCTGGTGTTACACCGAGTCGTGGCCGGAGGTCCCGAACGCTCGTTTGCCTTGTCTTTTCCATAAAAAAAACTAAGTAGCTCTGACCCGAGATTAACGTATTGTAATATATCCAATATCTTCTTTAATAAACGAATAGTTACGACTATCCAACGATATTTTTAATTAAGATCAGTAATCAAACTCTTCAAATGTATAAAATTATAACAAGTGCAGATATCTTTTCTGTATATTTCTTTGTAAATACTGGTTAGTGTGTAGCTGAATAAAAAAAAGCAAAAATGCAATTTTAAATAGTAAACCATTTTCATCGTACAAGAACAATATCTTTTGAAAGCTCAAAAGAAATAAAAAAACTTAAGCGGATACAAATCAAACGATGCAAAATAACGAAGATTCGTTCAATATGCGAAGGATGGTAAGAAAATTTCGCAAATTAAAACGAAACGCCAGCAGGAATTTGCGAAGTTGAAACTCAGTTAACAACAGCTTGTTATCTTTGAGGAATTCTTTTATATCTTTAAAACTCTTAGAAAAAGGTTTATTGAATGTAGCGAGCTTATTAGTCTAATGAAATATGAAATTGGTTAGAATATCAATTATGTATACAAAATTTAGTATTCGTTACTTATGTCTCGTAAATATAAAGACGTGTTTCCTTACCCAGGTATCGTTTATATGAGAGGAAAATTGTTTGTTTGTTACGCTTTAGCATGTGAACTATACTCCCAAACATCATGAAATTTTGTATACTTATTTGTAATGTTATAACCTAAGACATAACAATATTTTATAATAATATTAACGAAGACGAAACCGCAGGTCGAATCTCATATTTACAATATAGATAGAGCCATCTTAGTGACGCGACAGCTTAGTGACGCATGGCGAGACGTTGAAAACGCGATCAAATGAATTCTTTAATTTTACTTATATAATATTAGTACAGATTATGGATTTGTTTCAACCGGATTTGAACCCGACCATTTCAGTTATTTAGACTCGCCCAATCTTCTTTAAACCTTTAAATTGCCTTCAATACAACATTTTATGTTTCAATATTATAATTAAAAAGGCTCTATCATAATATTTAAGAAGAATGAGACATAATTGGAGCGACTCTACCCAAACCGCAACAAGTACGAAAGAAAGTCGGAAAGAAAAATCTTTAACGAACCAGTTATTCCTTTTAACTGTAACATAAATTTAAAACAACCATCGAACAACTCTGTTCATAGAAATATTAATTGTATTTCGAAAGCAGTAAGAAATTTTAAATGGAAAATGAGAGCTTTCGATGGTAGAACTTTTGTATCTTTATTTTTCGGTCTGCACGCTTCTAATTTGATAGCTCTTATGTTTTTACACTTCGACTATTGCTTATGTTTTTATTTCGATAGATTTTTGTTTTTGTTTGTGTTTTGAGTTGGTTTCGTTTTTGTGTCTGTCTGGAATTGTAGAGACTGTTAATTATATAACATGTGCAGTAAAGTGTTTAAAACATTTTATTGGTAAAGATATTTGTTTTGTTTTTATAGTTTTTTACACGTTTAAATGATTTATTGAATATTTTAATTTCTTGATTGTTGTACGGTACAAAAAACAAACGTAAGTCAAAATGAAAATAAAATAATTTTATTTAAAGTAAGAAGGTGAATGCTTCATTTTTTGAAAGTTATTTAAAGTCTTATCTTTATGTATTGATGTAAAAGAAAAATTTAAAATATTTAAAAAACAATATTATTTACACAGTAAAATTATTTCTAATAAAAAAAATATAGACTATCTTTAGAACTCTAATTTCATCTCTTACACCTTTTATACACTATTTGTCGAGAGCGATCATCTTTAAAGTTTCTTTCTTTCTTAAATTCACGCTGTATCCTGCACAATATATAGCAATATATATAGCAAGGTAGGCGGAAGAAACCAGGGAACCTAGTTTTCAGATACTCTGTTCCCACAGGAACACTTCTATTTCCCCCTTTCCACCGAACGTCGTGCTTTGCCTCGTCGTAAATAAAAGAGCGAACAAATGATAATATTAAATAGATCTTTCATTTCCTCGAATGGGAATTGAATCCACAATCTATCACGTTTTCAGTTGCACGCTCCTGTGCAGTGCAGTCGTAACTGCACTTGCACCTTAATAATAACAATTCAGTAACAAAAATACCAAATACAATGTAAATTCTAAGCAACTCTACATAGAGATATGTACATACAAAGTAACCTAAAATTTGTGGCAAGTTAAAATAACAGCACGCTAATTACACATTTCAGATGTAAGAGTACGTATTATGTCAAAGACTACCTCACCTGTTGTTTCCCTGTTACTATAGAGGTGAATAATTGTTGGGAACATGTAACGAAATAAGAATATTTTAATTTAGGAACTGATGATTATGCACAGAGGTCAGTCGTGGCGCAAGGGCACAAAGTGTGACTGTAAAACCGACTGGTTGTGGGTTCGATCGCCACTCGAGGAGATGAAATATTTACTTAAATTTATATTTCCATTTCTTCGCCCTGGTGTCGAGGACAAGCGCTGCGTTGAGTTCTGCCACTCTACACGCAATGCCTCCAGAATTCGGCAGAAAATGGGGAACGGAGTGTCTTAACATTAGGTTCCCTCTGCCTACCCTGCAGTGTGCGGGATACAGCGTGAAGCTGAAAAAAATGATTATAAATCATGCTAGTGTTTTATTTACAGCCAGACCTATCCAATATTAACGCTTTAAATATTTATTTGAGCATAAAAAAATATTTTTAAATAAAAAAAACTGATGAAATAATAATTGTATAAGACCAACTATAACTTACTAGATATGTACACAAAATCCCGCTACGTAATTTTTTTATAGGTTTTCGAAATAAAAAAAAATATTTTTCCCATAAGTTTTTTGTATTGATTAGCATATACAAATTTACACACGATCTAGCTATTTGGTAGGCTAATGAGTAATTTTATTTTAACCTAATTTTATAATGAAATAATACTACTCTAAGAATGTGTCCATGGGCACCTTTCTTATTGTCACTATTAAAGGAGATACACTTAATTAAAGTGTTCTTTATATTTACAACTACACTTTCACTACTGAATTATTATGCACTACACCAACTCGAACGGTTCAATTCTCTTGACTCTTCTCACTATGTCCGTGTTGTCGAGGATCTGGATTGCCTCGATGTTTACATGATGATGAAGTCTGTGTTCGAGAGCTTCTGCATATTTGTAATTGAGATCCCTGTGGAGGTCGTCGTTTCTGATATACCATGGAGCATTAACGATTGCTCTAAGTACTTTATTCTGGAATCGCTGCATAATATGTATATAGCTTTTTTTGGTACAGTCCCAGCTGTATGACATAGGTCCATACTGGCATGAGGACTTGTTTGTACACTGTTAGAGTAGAATTTCTTCCTGTTGTAACGAATTTCTAATTCCTCTTTTTGTCTTAACGTTACTTTCCAGCATAGTTTAGTATCCAGCGTCATGCCCAAGTACTTTGCTGTATTTTCGTATGGTATTATTTGGTGATGAATGAATATCATTATTCATCGCATTATATTCGTTATATTCGTTAGTATAAGTCTTGAGATTAAATCGAAGAATTTTTTCGGGTTAATTTTTTGTTTTATTTCACACCAGACTTCTCTAGGTGAAACCAATCTTAT
This sequence comes from Heliconius hermathena, assembly GCA_013403705.1. Lineage (NCBI taxonomy): Eukaryota > Metazoa > Arthropoda > Insecta > Lepidoptera > Nymphalidae > Heliconius > Heliconius hermathena. The sequence continues at coordinate 9,293 of JAAIXJ010000127.1, forward strand.
GATAATATTTTTCACTTGTCTGTTTTTAATATACGTTATATTTTCCCATGTCCACTTCTGAACAATCTTAATAAAGTTTTCGACTTCCATAATTAGTTGTTCTTGAGTCTCCAACGCGATTTTTAGATCTATTTTACTATCTAAGTCTATTCTGAAAATTGCTCAATCTGTGTACTTGTCAGTTAGTGTTGGAGGTTTATCCAAGTGTAAAATATTTACATTTATATCTGAATGCATTGCAGAGTGATCTGAGCTCATATCAGAACTTTGTCTTGTTCGTAGGTAGTTTGGCAAAATATTTTAAAAACAAAAAAGTTGATCAAGTCACGAAATTTGTTCGGGGAAGAGGGCCAGTACGTAGGAGATCCTGTTGATATTACGTCGCAATTCACTTCTCTTACTGCGCTCATTAATTCTCTTCCTTTTGTATTATTTAATCTGAAGCCCCAGTAACTATTTTTGGCATTAAAATCACCGCCAAGTACGAACCTATCTTCTAAAGTTTGAAGAAAGTCCACTTACTTTTCTTTTTAATGACAAATCTTAGTGGGCAGTATATTGCCGGTACTGCAGTATACTGCTGTTTCTATTCGAATTGCCGTAGATTGGATGGCTCTTCGCATTTATTCATTTCCTAATATTTGATATAGTCCTTTACGATGACTGCACTGCCACCTCTACCTTTATTATCTGGGTAAAGTGCATGGTGGAGCTTGTATCCTCTAAACTGTATGTAAGATTTAAAATGTGTTTCAGATACGAGACACAGGTCAATTTTTTCTATATCTAGGACTAAGTGCAGTTCGTATTGATGTTTTAGTCCATTGCAACTCCAAGCCATTATTTTGAGCTTTCTAGTCATTTTTCATGTCTGGTTACAGCAGTTTTGGTGCTATTTTCAATCTTTTTTAAAAGCTCATCCAAGATCATGAGCTTCAAGATTTCATCCAATTTGTCCTTTTTTAAGTTCTTTTGTTCATCGTCACTCCGTATTACAATGGGTTTTGCTCTAGAAGCTTGGGCAAAAGACAATATTTTATTTGCTTTGCTTTTAGTAAACTCTCTTGCTTTTGACTCGTGCTGCTCTTGCGTCGTCTTAGGCTTCTTTAATGTTTTATTCCACATTTTCTGCATTTCTTTCGTAATCATGCAGACTCTGCAATTAGCAGTGTTTGGTTTACCGCGGTGTACGCATTTTGATTTTTCTGTTGATGGTTTTGTACAGTCTTTGGTAAAATTATTCCCAGTACACTTGGCACATCTAGTCTTTTTTGGCACAGTACTTCTGTGTATGTTCGTAGACCTGGCATCTTTTACTCTGGGGATTCAGATTGGTATCGGAGAGGTTGTATTTCAATAACGTATCCTGCGATAGATCTTAAACAATCGTTCATCTATCAGGTTTGCAGGTAAAGGATAATATCTTTGCTATCATTCTGATAGAGTAGAGAGAACGGAGATTCCTTCTTATATTCATACGAGTGCCAAAAACAATTATTCTCTGTCAACGACTTTGTTATAGAGCGGTATATTTATCATCATTGTAGTATATTTCACCATTGCTTTTCCTATAAGTGGAATAACAATTTAAAAATGTTGAAAACTTTACTAAGTATATTTAATAACTATTACGCCATACTGGCGTCTACAAGAATATTCTATGAAACATAGTAATGCAGAATCAAAAGCTCGTTCCCATTAGCATCTTCTGAATGATGAACGACTCGTCTACTAATGGCGATGAAACTTTAAAACTTTATTTACATAAAAATGAAGGTAGCTTTGTGAAAGATTTATGTACTTTACTTAGTGCTGTGATGATAGTAGGTTCATTTCTCATTTTATTTTTTATGATTTTTTTATATAATATTATAATAATATTTCCATATTCTTTTTAAATAAATTATCAATGTTTATCAATACTGTGGCTCGTGATACAGTTGCATAATTCTAGAATTGATTGTTACTTAGGGAATTGATTATATTTGAATTATTTTAATTTCCCGCCGAAGTAAGGCGCTGAGTTCCGTCACCCAACACGCAATTCCTCGAGAATTCAGAGGAAAACGGAAGTCTCTGAATGGGAGCGGAGTGTCTTAGCATCGAGACAGAGAGAGTGAAGACAAAAATAATGCACTCCTGATTTTAAACCCTGAATTTAACTTTGCGTTAACAGTCAGAAGCATAGGGATGTTAAAAATATATTTTTAGCTTCACGCTGTATTCCACACAGCACGATAGACAGGGGGAACTTAGAAATCTAGTGTTAAGCCACTTTGAATAACTTCCGTTCCCCAATTCACTCCGAATTCTCAAGAAGTGTTGAGAGGCGAAACTCAACGCCGCGGTTCGACCAGGCCCGGTTGCGGCCCAACTCAGAGCCAGGAAATAAAAATATTAAATATTTAATTCCCCCAAGTATGAAGGAAACCCACAAAGTGTCGCTTCTTATTACTATTTTCTTACAAATAATTATAATGCTATATAGCAATGACCATTGACACTTTTGCTCAAAACATAAGTAACTAAATAGCACACATAAAGTTCTTACTCAATTCTTGTAACGTCCTTAGCTGGTCTTTATGCGAGATCGTTATTTTCATTTAATTACCGGCAGCTAAATGAGAGGTCACATTCACAGTTTGACCAAATTAATGTTTGATATATGTATATATATATACATATATATTATTTAAGCACTTATATAATAGTGAAATTGATATAATATTTCTGTTGGATGAAGTGCGGCGTTGTGTTCTGTCAATCAAAAACGTAATGTTTCGAAAAAAGGATGGACGTTACCCGCAACAGGCTGTACTAACACTTGATTTTTTCTTTTTGCCGTGCTATGCGAATAAAAGCGTGGAGTTGCTTTCTTTTTCTATCAAAAATATATTAATTCCCCCGAAAGGGTATAAAACCCGTAATCACTGCGTAAACAGCAAAACAGTCCAACTTACCAAAGTGGTCTCTTGCTAAAACAACCGCCTGTTTATTCAATCCTCACATTATGTTTGACAGTTTTACAACCGGAAGTCGCCCATTGGCACTTAAAGCCCTATTATATTACTTTGTTTACAAAATATTTATGTTTTCACCACTTGACATCGACCTTTGTAATTGAGTCATTTGGAGGGAAGGTTAATTTTATTTACTTTGAAATGTTTATTTTTTGTATAGCCTTTGAGTGTTATTTCGTTATTGACACCGTGTTTCTTTAGTATAATATATTAAATATTTTTTTTTAATTACTTGCAAAAAAGTTTTTTTTTATTTCAGGCTCTATCCCGCATAGAGTAAGCAGAGGGAACCTAGTATTTAGATACTCCGTAGCGATTTCGGTGGCAGAACTCAACGCCGTGCTTCGTCTACGAGAAAGGGAAAATGAAAATAAATTAAATATAAACAACAACCATCGTGTTTACAGTCAGACGCTGTCCACTGCACCACGAAATGTTATGAAAATTATTAGTAAAAACTACCAAATAAATATGAAAGATATATAAACAAAAAATGTTAACATTTGAATCCACTACTATCTCACTAATAATATAACAACCTATTTTCATCCCACTTTGTTCACTAGGTTAAATAAACGAGAATCCTCATATTTTACCGTTATAGCGGTTTTCGTGAACTACGCTATTTAATAATATTTTATATTTTCAATTATGGAGTGAAATTAAATTTCCAAAATTTTGTGGAATAATTGTCCAAATTTATTTACACTTTAAGAAGATACACAAGAGAATAATTTTACACACTCACAGAAGGAAATAAAGAAATTTAAAGAAATAGTAAAAGAAACAGATAAGCGAAACAGATACGTATTAGCAAGAAGATAAGGCTTAAAATTGAAAACAAGCAATGAGTACAATATTAAAACAAGTGAACGTCGCAAGCGATAGTAGCCGACTCTTTACTCGTAGCTAGCAAGCAGGCTACGTCACGCACAGCAAAAAAACTCGAAACAAGTTTATCTTGCGAATGCGCTGCGTGCGGATGAATTATAATAAATATAAATATTAACTTTAGTTTTAAGTAAATTTGAAAATAGAATATAGTGTAGTATTTGTATATATTATTATTAATTAATTTTATTAAAAGTTAATATTCACTACAGTACTCCCCCCCAGAGACCTGGTTAAGGGCGATAGTAATCTGGAAATCTAACTGTTCTGCCGCTTCGTGTCCGCTTCTCAAGTTTCTGCTCCACATCAGACTGAGAGATTGCCTTTGGTGCAGTAACTGGTCTGTTTGATACAGGAACGGCCTCTCGCGTAACATATGCGGGCTTGAGCCTGTCCACACTTACGTTGTTAGGCTTACCAGATATGTCTATCTGAAAATATTTAGGCGTCCTTTTAAGAACCTTGTACGGGCCTGCATATGGTGGTTCCAGTGGTTTGCGGACGTGGTCCTGCCGTAAAAAAACATGTGTCGAGTCTGCAAGGTCGGCCGGAATATGAAAAGGACCTGTCCTATGCCATGACGTGGGCTTCGGCGAGAGTCGTGCCATACTAGCACGAAGACGAGTAACCAGATTTGTGATATCACCTGTCTTGTAATCTTCAGAGGGTGCGAGAAATTGTCCTGGAAGACGAAGGGGCTCCCCGTAGACCAGCTCAGCTGCTGAAGCCTGAATGTCGTCCTTCCAGGCG
>JAAIXJ010000127.1:14604-40196 GCA_013403705.1 Heliconius hermathena
AGTACAATATTAAAACAAGTGAACGTCGCAAGCGATAGTAGCCGACTCTTTACTCGTAGCTAGCAAGCAGGCTACGTCACGCACAGCAAAAAAACTCGAAACAAGTTTATCTTGCGAATGCGCTGCGTGCGGATGAATTATAATAAATATAAATATTAACTTTAGTTTTAAGTAAATTTGAAAATAGAATATAGTGTAGTATTTGTATATATTATTATTAATTAATTTTATTAAAAGTTAATATTCACTACACCGTAGAAATAGTGTCGAGTAGCGTGTATACTGCGTACGTATGCCCATTCACCGCCTCCTCCTACCATGTTTACGGTAGCCTGGACTTGTCATATTCATTAAAATAAACTGTCGCGATGAAAAATCACTTGCTTTAAAAATATCTTTTTTTTATGGGCATAGTAGTTCTTGATTCAAATCTTGTAAGAGTAAATGCGTGTATATTACATATTAATATTTTTTGGTTGTCGTTCCATAGACGGTAATCGCGATGGTTGTTGGTTTGTTTCCCATTCGGAAAAAATATTTTCATTTGGCCGCTCTGCTAGAGGTGTTGAATTTCCTCAATTCAATATACAACATCTTACTTTATTTCTTACATTTATAGAGGATTAGGCAGAGGGTATTATGACATTCTGTTGCTTAGCTTTCGCTACATTTTTGAGACATAGACTTTTGATTGTGGCGTTAAGTTCCTCAACGCCACGCTTTGTGGTATTACCAGAGCAAGGAAATGAAAATAATTGAATTCATTCACAATTTGAACTCACAAACGTGGCTTTTACAGTCAGACGCTCTGTCGCTACGCCACAAAGGCCCCAGATTATATTAATATGTAGATTCTCTAAAATGAAATTTAAAAAAAATAGAGAGTAGGTTCTCTCTCTCTCTCTGTCTAAGCATATGCAGTGAATACATAAACAAAAAATAATTGACAAATAACAAAAAAAAACACAATTATAACGGTGACTGTACCTAAAACAAGATCACGGTACGCGTCCTCATTTTTATACATATCCTGATAAAAAAAACATCGGAAAGTAAAAAATTAAAAACATTCGTTATAAAGACATAAATTAAATAAATATCTACTTATCTACACTTTACATTCAGTTACTTTTTGTATTCTTTTAAATCTTTTACTAATGTCCCTCCGTACTTGTGCTGGGGCGCAAGGTTGTGAATGTAACAGGACAATTTTGGGTTTGATCTCCACTCGGGGGAATAACTTAATATTTATTAATATTATGATTTCTTCGCTCTGGCACCAAAGCATTAGCCCAGCGTTAAGTTACGCAACTCAACACGCAATGTCTCGAAAAAATCAACAGAAAGTGGAGAACGGAGTATCTTAAAACTATGTTCCCTCTGCCTACCCTGCTATTTGCGGGATACAGAGAGAACTTGATGTTTTTACATTAATTAATGTATGTTATGTAATCACCCACACTGTGCCAAATTTTAAACATTACATGGTGAGTGTTGAAACTATCTTCTTAACAGAGCGAGAAAATTTAAATAATTAATTTCTTCAAATAGATATGGAACCCACAACCGTCACGTTCACTGTAAAGACAATTAACATCACAATATCTAATAACAACAGTTTAACCACTAAACTCATAAGTAAAAGGAGGTAATCAAGTAAATTAAACACCGAGTGGTTGTTCGATACAATCACTACGTAATTGTGGTAGTATAGCTCCCTGGAGGCTATAACGGTCATTGGAACGGCACTTGGTCGGCCTTCTTTGTGAATTGAGCTAAGTGATGTGCTATTTGGATTTTGGTTTTGTTATCTTCATAGATTTTGTCTATTTATTTATCTTGGTTGTGAGTTGGAGGTTTTATATGATATCAACAGATTGGAGTTAGTCAGAGTGGTGGGTGATTCCGTTCTCTAATTTTCTAGAAACTGGTAAGAGGTTACAGCCACATATTTACTTAAGCTTAACGGTGCATTCCAAATACAGCGAGGTAGACAAAGGGAATCCAATGTTAAGACATTTTATTCTCCACTTTCCGTGACATTGCAAGTACCTTCCTCTTTCTGTACCAACCAACCAACAAACGCATTAATGTTGTACCAATTGCGTTTATAGTCAAAGGCTGTCAGACACAATGAGCTAAAGTAAAATATTTAAAAAAAAATACTCCTACCGACAAATCTAGGTTACCCAACCAAATCCATCTAAACCAAAAAGTTTCACAGTTCTAACACAAAAAAACTTCCCGAAAGTAAAGCAATTATTTATCTATATTTTACGAGTATATCCGTCAAAGAATAAGGACACGATATCAGAGGGTAGACCAGGGATCATTAATACCGTTCAAAAACATTGTTTGTAAAGGACCGCGATTTATCGTACCCCTTCTTCCCCTCGTCAAAAATACTTGCCAGAAATACCTTACATTTTGTTTCAGTATTTCATTCAAATTGAGTTCATTTATTGGGTATATTTTTCAATGTGGGAGAAATATTGTGCTGTTGAAAGAGTGTGGTTAATTTTAGGATTTTTAATAGATTTTGTATCGGAATGTAATATTAAGATAATTTTTAAGCGTTTTCCGCTACTTTTGTGACTGTATAAATTAGTTTAGCTGTAGAGGTAAGTATCTAAAAATGTGATATAAAAATATAATTATATTTTTGTTTTATTTATTTATCATCAATATTATTATTATTCAATGTCGTGTAACCAATGAAAATATCAACATACATATCCAAGAATCGAAGCTGTGACCTGCTAAAAACTAAACTTTAGAATCTAAGCTAGATCGCATATCCTCAATTCCATCTAAAAGGAACCTAGCTCCATTGAAGACATAACTAACGGAAGTAAGCAGAATTGACGACGTACCACACTTAACTATACGTAACGACCTCTCGTGGATCACGTATAAAGGAATCAGGGCATCTATCTTTGGGACTTAGAAGCAGTTTATCATAGAAATGTCTTTCTGTGAATAATGCCCTGATTTCTATAGTTTGTGAATTGTTCTATTCTTCTTATACATTCATTTTGTATTCCACATAAAGTAGGGTAGGAGGAAAACTGGTGTTTATTTGTCATTTATGAGAATATTTTTATTAAAAATAATTTCCTTATGTTAATCTGGTTTATTCGTAAGATATAGCGTTAAATGCAGGTCAACGGCACCGATTCTTCAAATAAACATTGTAAATGAAAATATAATATTATTTTTTATTATTTAAAGTAGAATCCAGTTAGAGGCTAGTCGTGGCGCAGAGGCACATGTGTATAATTGTAAACGCGACAACGGTTGTGGGTTCGATTTCCACTCCAGTAAATGAAATATTTAATATTTTTATTTCTTATATTTATGAAATATTAAATATTTGAGGCCGGTCGTGGCGCAGCGGCACGATGTGTGACTGCAAAACCGACTGGTTGTGGGTTCGATCCCCACTCGAGGAGATGAAATATTTACTTAAATTTATATTTCCATTTCTTCGCTCTGGTGTCGAGGTTAAGCGCGGCGTTGAGTTCTGCCACTCAACACGCAATGCCTCCAGAATTCGGCAGAAAGTGGGGAACGGAGTGTCTTAACACTAGGTTCCCTCTGCCTACCCTGCTGTGTGCGGGATACAGTGTGAAGCTAATTACTTTAATTCTTAATTTATTTCTTCCCTCTGGCGTAGAAAGTGCGGCATTGAGTTCCGCCACTCAGCACAAAATACCTTCATAATTCGACGGCAAATGGGAAACGGAGTGTCTTAACACTAGGTTACCTTTGCTTATCCTAATGTGTGCGGGATACAGCGTGATGCTCAAAAACAAAAATTTAAAGTATTTTACGTCTAAAAGTCGCTACAATAGTGTAGAGTCACGTAAGCCCGAAAACATACCAGCTAGAATGCTAGAATAGTATACTTTTTTCATCATGCTATTGTGATAGAATATAAAAGTAATTAAAGGCAATATTACCATACTTAATTTGTCCCATTCTATTTACAAAGGGTTTTGGAGGGTGCATAAAATATCCACAATAAACGTGGAGCGAATGCCAAGATTAGGAAGGGTTGGTAACATTAATTGGTTCGGAAAATTTTAGATACATTACTGACTGGGTGTATCAAGATATTTGGGGTTTCAAGATGGGTGTTACGTTTTATTTATTTATTTATTTACACTTTATTGTGCACAATTACTTATTATAGACAAAAAGGGTAAAAAAAAAAAACAACAAAGATAAAACAATTGCACACAGACGACATCTCTTTTAGATAAGGAGGAGATTGTTCGTTGTGTAACGCACAGTACAGAAGAGAAAGTGTATGTAGATTCCGGTGACGGCGTATTGGAAGCCACTTGAGCTTAGCACGAAATTCAGATACATGGTCATATTTACGCAAGTTAAATATGAACCGAATAGCGAGATTCTGAAGTCGCTCAAGTTTATTTAGATAGTCCTCGGTTAAGTTGGGATAGCTTGCATCGGCATAATCGAGAATTGGGAGTAATAGAGTATTTGCTAACATAATTTTGGTTGGAATAGGCAACATCGATCGTAGACGTCGTAGAGAGTCTAAAGCATGAAATATTTTCCGACTTATATTATTTACATGTACGGACCATGACATGTTCTGCTCTAAATGTACCCCAAGATTTTTAACTGACGTGCAATATGGTAACATACCTGGGCTCCCAATTATTATAACCTGAGATTTTACAAGGTTAACTTTCAGACCAAAACAATTACTCCAGTTTGATATAGCAAGGAGATTATTATTAATGGTTTGGATGGAAGTTACTAAATTTTCCGGGGTTGAGTGGGTGTAAATTTGAACATCGTCTGCATAGATGTGATAGGGACACGAAAGATGCTTAGTGATAGAATTTATAAAAATTAAGAAGAGCAAAGGAGATAAAACACCGCCTTGAGATACCCCAGCCTGGACAACACACCACGAAGAGACGTTTTCCTCAATTCGTATGCGTTGTCTACGGCCATTAAGATAACTTCGAAACCAGTCCACCACAGACGGAGATATGTTAATAGAACTTAACAAACTCAACAATACTTCGTAATCTACGTTGCTAAAAGCGTTGCTAAAGTCAAGGAGTACAAGAATTGTGAGTTGTTTATTATCCATAAGCTCTTCGAATGTCATTTGTGACTTTTATTAGCGCAGTTGTAGTACTATGACCAAAGCGAAAGCCTGATTGGAAAGGATTTAGAATGGAGTGATTGTTGACGAAGGTAATAAGTTGTTTATGTATAAGCTTTTCAAGGACTTTTGAAAGGAACGGTAAAATAGAAACAGGGCGGAAATCAGCTAGATGTTGAGGATTCGGCTTTTTTGGGAATGGAATAATTTGTGCATTCTTCCATGTTTCCGGAAATTTGCTAACAGTGATAGAAAAATTGAGGATGTGGGTCAGGATAGGAGTTACAACATCAAGGATAGGCATGATCATTTTGCGACTAACGCAGTCAGTACTGACAGCGTTCAAAGAGATAGACAATATGTTCCTTTTAACATCACGTTCCGTGAAAGGACTAAAAGAAAAAGGTGGAAACTCGTGAGTTGGTAAAGATGAAAGAGCGCTTATTAGCTCTTCTTTCTTGACGCTATCAAGAAGTTTTATATTGAGGAAGATAAAATATGATGGAATTTAGGAGAAAATTATTTTTCAATAAATTGCGGAGAAAATAAAGAACGATGTCATATGCCACTTGGTTACTCAAAATATATAAGAACACAAGTATAGAAATTAAGTTTGTCCACATATAAAAAAATAAGCAATGCAACAATATTCTATTATTTTATTAATTAAGGTTGTCATAGTGCAGTAGAATAGTATATGACTGTAAGCGCGCGTTTAAATATTTTAAAAAATGTATATATAATAAATCGCAGCGTTGATCTCCACTACTCAATACGTAATGGTTCATAAAATAAACAAGACGGAGGAACGGAGTAGTTCAACCTGTCTAACCTACTACGCGGGATAAAGCTGCAATTTTTATACATCAACAAAAACATATCAATAAATATAATCAATATACGAGTATGTATACATCAACAATCATATAAAAACTTTTACACACCATAATTGTATTAAGCTTAAATCGATTTTGGTTCTCCCCCTCGTTTTTAAAAGACAAGTAAATAAATCTCTATTTCTTATAGCCCGAGGAGAAATCGTCTAAAACCGCAACACCCCTCTATCGTATCAATAGTCCATTCCAGAATCAAGATAATCGACCTCCTTTGTATAGGAGTCGTTAGAGCTGAACCGATATTACATTCTTTTGACTTTCTATTAATATTTTTTGGGCTTTCGATTGACAGTGAGCTGTTGTACAATGGGTGAATTTTGGTTGGAGAGTTATTGAAATTATTATTATTTTTTAATATTCATTCATTCAACGAATTCTTAATTCAACGATTTCTTAATTGGCGGTAGTTTGATATAATAATTATGTCAACTGACAGACGAATGCCACCTCAGTCTACCCGTGACCACGGACTACTTACTGCAAAGTGTTCGAAACGTCGGGTTTCCAAAAATGTATAAAAATACAAAATATACGCGATTAATCCGGTTAAAATAGTTTCATTTAAAATGTGTAATAATCGTGAAAATCAAAGAAGTTATTATAATATAAAAAATAAATCAAAAATAAATAAATCAGCTTCACGCTTTATCCCGCACACAGTAGGGTAGGCAGAGGGAACCTAGTGTTAAGACACTCCGTTCCACTTTCTGCCGGATTCTGGAGGTATTGCGTGTTGAGTGGCAGAACTCAACGCCGCGCTTAACCTCGACACCAGAGCGAAGAAATGGAAATATAAATTTAAGTAAATATTTCATCTCCTCGAGTGGGGATCGAACCCACAACCAGTCGGTTTTGCAGTCACACCTCGTGCCGCTGCGCCACGACTGGCCTCAAGTCTAGTCTACGTGAGATTTTTGAAAAACTAACTTGTCCTCTTTCTCAGGAAAAAAAAATTACATAAGCTACTTTTTTACTATTTACAGATGATGAAATATTCGCTAAAACGAAGTCTTCAATTATTAAGCTGTAGTCTAATTCCATTTCGTAGTCTTCATACGCACAGGTATCAATATCTTCATTCTCTTCACAGTAAATTGTCACTTCCTCTTCTGATGCAATTTTGAGTCAGTTTCTTGTGAAGAAAAGTTCAGTATAGTTTTGTTTTTCTTTCGCGGTATTCTTTTATATATGATAATATTCAAAACTGCCCCCTTTATTTTGTTCAAAGCTGCCTCAGGGGTAATTGAAAAATTACAAACTTTTTTTTTTCAAGTAAAAGTTTAAAAATTGTAGTAATCTCTAGTTTATTGCATGATATATGAAACATTCTAACTAAAAGAGGAAAAAATAAAACTATATACCTTGAATTGGATCCCTGCGATTCTTACGCGTTGATTTAAAAATGCATAAAATTTTACTCAAAATTAAACACTCCTCGTAACTCAATGACTGGTTCTCATATATCAGCGGTGACAAGTGACATGTGTGCAGGTTAGTGCTGCCACTACTCAAAAAAAAATCTACCAAAATTTCTTTTTAAAATAGCTCTGTAAACACATATTTTCAAAGGTGCCCCTGTTCTAAGCTACCTCCCTCTCCCCTACGTGAAGGTTGTGGGTTCTATTCCCATTTGAGGCACAAAGACAAAACGGGGCCGCAGCGAATAAAATGTTTTATCGTTAACACTAATTTCCCTTAAAAAGACTATTACAACTTATTCTTACTTACTTATTAGATCACATCAGAAACACAAAAAAAAACAATCAAATAAATAGCAAAAATTCCACAAAACTTAATAATAAAAGAGTAAAAGCTTTCAAACGCTATATCCCAGTAGATTTTGTAAGAGGATCGTATTGTGGGGCGCCGCCGTGATTGTCTACACACAATGCTGTATTGGTCCTCTCTTTGTACCTGCGACCAACACCTCACTCATTCTTGGTTGAAGGTGTAAAATTGAAATCGTATATAGTAGTGTATTGTACAGTTTTATAGTGAAATGTTAGTAATGTTAGCGTTTTATTCTTTAAAAAAATGCCTATATTTACAATTTTTCACTCTGATAGACAGAGTGTGGTATTGAGTTATGCCATTTATTACGGTAATGTCTCTAAAATTGCGTAGAATGGGGCATACATAGCAGGGTAGGCAGAGGGATTGCTTTCTTTAATTTATTTCCAAAAACGCGTGAAACTCAATTTTTTTTCAAAGCTAAAAATTTGGATTGACATTTTTTTATGATGATTTTGAATGCTAATTCTGTGAAAACAGACGATTTGGAAACATTACTAATGGATGTAAATATGGTTATTGTTTTATATATTTAGAATATTTATCCAGGTCCAGAATTCGGCGGAAAGTGGGGAACAGAAGTGTCTTAATAGGAACCGAATGTCTTAATTCTAGGTTCTTTGGTTACCTCTGCCAACCACGGAATGATGAACGGAGTACATTAAGGTTTCGTCGGTCTTTTTGTTTCTTCTAATGAAAGGAAAAAAATATAATGTTATTCACAAAATCATCGCGTGTATAGTTCGCGCGGCGTAAGCTGAGCTTTGCATTTGTGTAAGTGATTGGAAATGCAAAGCCAAAAATTAAAAAAAATACATATTTGAAATTTATTTATAAAATTCCAACATAACCATAATTTATATCAGTTATTTTACTTCGAAAATTGCATCCTCATAATTTTTACTCTTGTCTGATGTATCGTTTGAGATATTGATGAATCTTTCCGTTGTATCATTAAGAAAAGCGTTATGTCTACGACTCTTTTTTTCTATTTTTTATTGTTTACTCGGAATAGTAACATTACCAACTTTATATTTCATTTTTAATTAGTCGAACATAAAACAAAATATTGAGAATTTAATATGTGACGCTGCTATCAGTACAAGTATGAAGAGATTTAACTCGAGCAAGTGACGGCACACCTACACTATATGAACACTCACACAAATACAAAGATCCGCTTAGATCTCGCGGACGGTACATTAATACAGTTTGACATTTGCTTACTTTACTTTTCCTGTTGAACTATTTGGCCACTTTAGTATCAATTTCAATATGTTATATAATATATAACCTTAAATATTTTTACCCACAAATATTAATAAAAAAAAATACAATAAACAATCATCAAATAACAACTATTCTAAACTTACTTTTCGTATGTTTGTTTGTATGTATGTACGTGTGCATTAACCATTCAGTCCACGTGGAGGTGGGCCGCGGATCACGGCGGCTGCTATGCGGATTTGCCAAATCCTCTTTTCATTTAAATATTGGAAAAATTTGCATGTGAATAACTCGCCTAAGCTTAATGCACGCTTTGATAAAGTATCGAGCGTGGCTCTACTAAAGTGTTATAAAAACATTTTTGTATGGAACAGTGTGTTAAAGTTAACATAAACTGGCTTTTTGGATTACATATAACGTGGTTTCACATGTATAGGTTTGTGTGTTATGAGTGAAAGTGGAAAGTTTTTACGATTGAATGCTACAGTTGTTGCTTAAATATTTGTTTTTACTCTTAGATCTGATTAAATTGCAGCGTTGAGTTCCACCACTCTACACGCTATGCCTCATTAATATGGCGGAAAGTGTGGAACGGGAGTGTCTTAATGGGGAACGTAGTATTTTAACACTAGGTTCCCGGGTTCACTATGCTTATTCTGTGCGAGCATGCTACATGTCAGGCTTTCGGCTCTCCCTCTATAACAAACATTTCTATATGTAAATATGTTTTATTTCATATAAATTTGACATAGCAACTTAATTTTAATATTTTTCATTTCTTCTTTCTATCCTTTTGGTACTTTAACGCCGTTTTTTTAAAGCCAGACTAGAACTAAACAAATTTAATTATCCCAATGGAAATCGAACCCACAACCATTGTGTGTACAGCCACTTCTCTGTTTGTTCCACTCTGAGGCTATCTCTATAATATCTAAAACAATATTAGTAGACATAACTAAACTATTATATTCCAATTTAGTATTGAATACGTAAGCAACTAATATAATATATGCAATTTGAAGTAGATTACAACACATGTTCTTTTGATGAGACATGTCACCAAACGCTTGGAAGCCTTCAATATAATTTAATTAAACTAAGATTGTATTGAATGAAGTTTTGTTGTATTTTAAGAAAAGTCTTGATATAATATCAATATTTTAATACACAAGCGACTGTACTGTACTGTAAGATAGGTCGTGGGCTCGATTCCCACTCGAAGAAATTAAAAATATAACTGATTTACATTACAACAAAACAACAATGCGTCTTCTAAAACACATTGTTAGTGTGAAGAAAAGTTAATACATTATAAATCCTGTTAGTTTTAGTTAAAAATCCAATAACAATAAAATATTATATGAATAAACTAGTAAAATGTTATTACTTAAAATAATAAAAATAATACACCCAATTTCAATTATTGCAAAAATAAGAAAAGTAACTCTTGTGTAATTTATGTTCTAGTAGTACCTAATATTTTATTACTAGCTCTTGCTTGTAATTTATAAGATTAAATACAAGATTAAATTGAGAATACCTTATTCAATTATCAATACTAAATTAATGTTTAATTACACTAATCATTTATTATTATAAGAAAACGTATAAACATTTAAACGTAGCGGGACTCGCACCCGCGCCTACTGTAAACCGACCAGGCGCTCTAACCACTAAGCCATACGCTCTCATTAAGCTACATCGAACGTCGTTTAACTGGTGGTAACAAGATACAAGAAAAGCACACGCTTTTAACGGTTGGGTTATGCAGCTCTAGACCTATACTTTTAGCTTTGTAAGATGGACACAGACTATGTTAGACTCTAACAAAACGTATAATTAGTAGATTGCCAAATACGTAAATTGTTGACGACTTACCGAATGCACCACTCGCGTTCGTCTGTAATGAGACTATATATCTCGCTAAAATTTGAAGGTCAGGGCTTTTTGAATGTCAAGAACCTCCATAATCACGAGATATGTAGTCTTAGAGAATATTATTTTATGATTTATAAGGATATATACAAGAATATGGTAACAGTTGATAAATGACTTACTCCTCTTTCCCTGGGCGAAAAGAACTGGCGTAGGCCTGTAGTACTTACTACTTTTGATCGCATAGCTGTATGGAAGAGCAAGGATCTTCATGGTATATTTTATAGAGCCCTAGTGGGCCCCGACGCGGACACTACTTCCTCTTTATCTTGGTTACAGTTCGGAGATCTTTTCGGGGAAACTGAAGATTTTGTTTGTGCAATTATGGACGAAGTTATCAAGACACGGAACTACCAGAGACGTATTTTAAAAGATGGCGAGCATGTCATCGACCTTGGAAATCTCTCAAGCATATTATCTTTGGTTGTTCTCATCTTGCTAACATTTAGTATTTGCATAGACACACTCAAGTAGCCAAGATAATACACCAGCAACTTGTTCTTCAATATGGTCTTGTGGAATTAGAGGTGCCTTACTATAGGTACAATCCCACGTCTGTTCTTGAAAATAGCTTTGCTTTGCTCCACTGGCATCGGTCTATTATTACTGACAGGTATATTGTTGCCAATAGACCTGATATAGTATCAGAAGACCGGCGCGGGCGCGCCGCCCTGTGATTGTTGACATTACTATCCCACATGATGACAATCTCTTGAAGGCCGGAAAAGAAAAAATATCTAAATATTTGGACTCAACCCATGAGATGACTGCCATGTGGAATAATATCCAATGAGACTATCATTGTGTCGAAAGTGGTTTAAGTAAACGGTTTAATAGTGTAAAGCCTCGACCAAAGTTTTAGGAGGTTATCGCTTAGCTGTTAGATCAAGAACCGGATGCAGAAGGCAGTTTTACTTGAGAGGTTCCTCTCTGTAACCACCGATGTCTTGGACCTTTGCCACCTTCGGAAGAGTGTTTTGTTTATATTTCCAAATGTATTTTTTATAACTATTTATATTTAAAAATGTAAAATTGATTCCGCTTATGTAATAAAAGTGTATATTGTAGTTATATGAATCATCGTATCAATTGTCACCCATTGTTTTAATTGAGGCCAGTTGTGGCGCAGGGGCACACACAAAGTGTGACTGTTAAATCGACAGATTGTGGTTCGATCCCCACTCGAGGAGATGAAATATTTACTTTTAATTTATATTTCCATTTCCTCGTTCTGGTAACGAGGCAAAGCGCAATATTAAGTTCCGCCACTTAACTCGATATGCTTTAAGAATTTGGCGGAAAGTGGGGAAAGGAAGTGTATTTCCATTTCTTCGCTCTGGTGTCGAGGCAAAACGCGGCGTTGAGTTCTGCCACTCAACACGCAATGGATCCAGAATTCGGCAAAAAGTGGGGAACGGAGTGTCTTAACACTAGGTTCCCTCTGCCTACCATGCTGTGTGCGGGATACAGCGTAAAACTGATTCCTGATTCGTGTTTTAATTAACATTAAAATTATATGTAATAAATAAAATCATTCTTATCTCCAACTTTGAGCAAGTCTCACCTGTCTAATTATAAGTTAGTTGTAATAAAATATTTTAATTAAATCAGTTTTTTTTTGGATCTTATGTTGCCACCATATTTAATTAGTTTATAAACATATTTCAATTTTCGAGATGTTATATATTGAATGGCGGAACTCAATATCACGCTTTATCGTAATACCAGGTGGAGGAAATAAAAACAATTTATTCCGCCGAGTGGGAATTGAATACACATCCGCCACGAAAGCTATCAAAGACAAACGCCGTCCTACGATGGGTTCAAGCCCTTACAAGACATTACGCTAACAAGGCATAAAATCAAAGTTAGCTAACTAAAGTTAAACCACAATAGTTCACACTCTCAATACAATTACACCGACCACTGCACTTTACATCATTTTACTTAGTGGCTGGGATTACTTAGTTAGAAATTTCTGAAAATAGAATTTGCTTGAATATTTATTTTGTCCGTGGTGCCAGTTGTGGGGCGAGCCACTGCAAGCGCGACAGGGTGTGGGTTCGCTTGCCACTCGAAGGAAATATTCATTTTCTAGTTCTGGTAACGAGACAAAGCGCAATGTTAAGTTCCGTCACATAACTCGATATGCTTCAAGAATTTTGCGGAAAGTAGAGAAAGGAAGTGTCTTAATGGGAACAATGTTTCTTAATACTAGGTTCCCAGTAGTTCGTTCCCTCTGCCTGCTATGTGCGGGATGCAGTGTGAAGTTATAAAAAAAAAGTTAAAATGTAGTTATAGCTAATTCGAAATAGGGCAAAAACGGAGGACAGAGCGTTTTAATATTTAGATTTAGTCTCGCTATACTGCTACTTAGAGAAGTACAATTAAAGATTTGAATACATGTCCGTCTAATAATATTTTTTATCTAGCGACTGGCTCGCAGCTCCTCCCACTGGAACTACATAATTATTTATTTTAAAGATAATTTCCCAACTATTAGCGGTGTTCCCCTTAATGAACACCTTATCAATTGAAACAAAGTATAAGCTTTACTTTTTAAGTACATTGAAATGATTTCATTAAACGAGAAAAATAATTAAAAAATTACAACATTTTGTGTTTATTTGCACTCCCGCTTTAATAAATGCGGCGCTGAATTCCGCAACTCAACACTCAATATCTCGAAAACTGGGCGGTGCACGGGAAGTGGAGTATCTTATTTTCAGGTTTCTTCCGTCAACCCAGACATGCGGGATAAGCGTGAAACTGACAAAAAATATTTTACATCAAAAATAAGAAATCTTTCCAAATACACTTTGCAAATATGACGTGAACGTACAAAGAAGTCGCCGAAGGAGCCGTTTGAAGACGATTACTACGGTCCAATAAATATTTTTATAGAGGGTTTGAAACTCATTGTTAGTGATACGCCTCAAAGGAAGGCTTTCTTTTCATCATTACTTATATATTTAAATTTTGTATGATATATTTTTGAGAACGCGACAGGTTGTGGGTTCAATTCCCACTCAAAGAAATTCACTTCATTCTGTGCAAACGCGGCGTTGAGTACCGCCACAAGATTCCTCCGTCTACTCTGCTGTGTGCGGGATACAAGGTGAAACTGGAAAGAAGTATGTATTACATAAACATACAGATAAGTATCGTACATATTATTTTACGCTTAAACTAAAATCTTCCAAAACTTTGCATGAACATTTGATAGTAAAGTTTGAAATGTACGATGTAAGCGTAATGAGAAGTTTGACGTATACAAGCTTCTTCTCTTAGTTACATAATAGTACCGTTTAATTCCCAAAAATTAAAATTATTAAGCTTATGTTATATATTTTATAGAAAATGATTAAGTTGTATTCTGCATATTATTGCAAGGTATCGAAATCTAATATCGGAACTCAGAGGGATCGGAAGTGTCTGAATGGAGAACGGAGTGTCTCAAGACTAGGCTCCCTTTGCCTACCCTGCTATGTGCGGGATACAGCAGAAAGCTAAAAAACAGGATAGGGAGAGTTAACTTAGTGCCAAGACATTCTCATCTTTCTCGTATGTTTTCATCGTGTGTTGATAAGCAGAACTCAACGCCACGCTTTATTTTGATAGCAAAGGGAGGAAATAAAAACTCATTCATTTCCCCAAGTAGGAATTGAACCCACGACCGTCATGTTTACTAAAATATAGCTTAAATATATATATATTTTTTATATATAAACAAAAATCTGACTAATTCATATAAATATTCGTATAGTTCAAATGGGCAAAGCTACGCTGCTACTGCTAGTCATTAATAAATTTAATTTTAACCCCGGATATTTTTCTTTTCTACAGCTTCATAGTAGACCATCCTCCATTCTCCATCTTTCCAAACATCACTAGTACATCTAAATAAAATCCAAATTAAAGCTCCATCCGCTATCCACGGGAGTACAACACTAGCGTGATATTAATCATGACGGTACACGGCCGAATCGCATTGCAGGCACTATTTGCGCACCTGCGACTGTACGCTGAAACGACGCTGAAAGCTACGTGTTTACGTTAAAGATATTAAATAATGCTTTTGACCTATTTTATTGTAATGTTCTTTTTGTTTTGTTTTATATATTTATTAAATAATTTTCGATTTTTAGCTACACGTTTTATGAGAGATTTAGCAGGGTATACCGAGTGAACTAGTGTCGAGACACTCTGTGCTTAGTCTTATCAGGTCAGTGAGAATCAAACCCACAATCGTCGTATTTGCTCTGCGCCATGATAGACTCAATTAAATTACTCCATTTTAAATTTTAGACAATATTAATAAACATCCTGGCTGGCCGCTTAATTTTTTTTTTAGAACGATGTTTTAGAACATAATCGTCTTTTTATAATAGCTTGTCGTTTATTTTTGATATGAGAACGAGAATATTTAATATTTTATACTTATATCTGCCTGATTTCGTATCTACATATTAAAACACTAGCGGCTCGCCCACGGCTTCGCCCGCTTAAAATACATGATTATTGATTTAATAAGCGGAATTGATTGACAACGAAAACAATGACTTCTAATATGATTTTTTTACGACATTATCGTCAAAGAATTTTTGATTGTTTTAAATAAAAAAATACGACCATTGTTGATATTTGATATTTATAAAATATACATAAAGCTAATTATTTATTACACGTATATATTTTTGTAACTTTATGTTCTTTTTACCTATATAATATACTCTGTTAAATGTGCTGATGTCAGTGAATAATTTAATTTACTCATTCAGAAACAGCCTTAAATGTTAAATTATTGATTTGAAGGATTCATAATATTCTTTGTAAAATAACTGTAATAATTGCATATTAACTCCTGTACAGTTTTTAAATTAGTTACATATATTATATGAACGAACCAACCAAAAAATCTTTGTATTTACTTGATATTTCTTTCAAGATCGTTCTTTATCTCTGTGTTGAATTAATTACGACTTCTTTCAAATGACGATAACTTTTTTTTTAATGAACCGATTTTGATGAACTAAACTTTAGTAGTTAAGTTGAGTTAAAACAAAGCAATTGGTGAAATTTTCAAGTAAATCGGTTCAGTACTTTCAGAGAAAAATGCGGACAAAAATATGTCGACAGACAGACAGACAGACAGAAAATTCAAAAAAAATCTTTTTGCTTTCTATTATTCTTTGTAAGTGTCCCTCTATCCATTTCAGTCAAAATTACTAAATGTACAGACAAAATATTTATACTGTCCTATTATATATAGAGATAATAAAGTTTGCTTAAATTATCGCGATCCACTTCAGCAACTTATGAATGCGAAAATAGAAACGAGATGATGAAACAAAAATATGAATGTAAAAATACGTGAAAACAAAAAAAATATAGGCAACGTAAAGCACTTGTCCTACTACAGAAGGACCTTAATTATAAATGTAACATTTAAAAATAGGACACGCATTTCAATACGAGCTCTAGAATATAAAGCGGAAGTGTGTTAACCTTATTCAAAACAAAAACTGTAGAGTCTCACGTCGAGTCGTACAAAATTATTCTAGGCCTCTAAAACTCGAAAGGCGAACTAATTCTCTAATGTACTGTACAGGAGTTGCGGCTTGCAATTTACACCTTAAAAAAATTAAAAACAGCTTCTTTTCACTTGAAATAAAGTTCAAAATCGTACAATCACTTTGCTCTACGTAACAGACGATAATGCAGTTAACGCAATTATATTACCGTCAAAGGCCAGACCCACTTTTTCAATGCTTAACGAACATAATTTATCCATTTGTCCATTTGTTCATGGGTTTTTGGTGCTATTTTATTGAGAATGGCGAATATTTTTGATTTTCCTTTTGAAAATTTACAAATTTTTTTATTAATGGAACTCTATCGTATCTCAAAATGTATTTTGCGTTTACTAACATGTATTTATTTTATATCTAAAAATTATGAGTAACCGATTGTACCGAGAGCAAACTTTTGATACAATTGTAACTTCGTATATAATAATTTTCTGGTAAATAGCAAGTAGAAAGGAATTGCTTTTTAAAAACGAAAAATGATAAAGTGAATTTATTTGTCGCTTGTATTAAATGAAAAACAAAACCAAGATGTAATCCAAAAAATATATATATTCAGACTATTTAAAAATTTACAACTTTCAACAACCAAATATTGCGCCAAAATTTTCTAATTATCCGACATTTTATTTTTATATTTATTTAAAGGAAACCTAACTAGCGTGCTTACATTTCCTTCCCTACTTTCTACCGATCGAAGCATTGTGTGATTAGTGGCAGAGCTCAACGCGCTTTGCCTTGTTTGGTAACAACGGGTAAGAAAATATTAAATATTTCATTTCCACGAGTGAAAATTGGACCCACATCCTTCGCGTTTACAATCACACACCGCTGCCACTGCGCCACGACAGCCTCGATATTCTAATTTATCTACATTTACCTACATAAATACATGCCTCCCACTCATCCCTTACACCACACAGTGGTAACCGTAGAATCAGTAACGTATTACGTCCGGCTAACGATATAGAAAGACGAAATGAATCGTTTCCGAGCGAGCGCGGCGCGATATTAAAATTCATTTCCAAAGCCTTTATTGCTCTGAACTTTGAAAGCTGATTGTTCTTTGTGTGGAAATTCCACATTTTCTAACGTTTGTTACTTTTGGTTTTAACTGTTTCATGTTGGAAATTTTCAGGAACACGCAATATTTTTATTTTGCTCTACTTCGCTCTTTATAAGTAGAGTCGGCTTCGGTTAGCTGACTATGTAGAGCTGTGTGGTTTTGATAAACAGAATTTATTTTGAGTGAAATTAAATATGAATAGTGAATTTCTAGTCAAATTAAGATAGTTAAATATTTTTCATAGCACTAATAGAAGTTTGTTGGTGATATGTTTACGAGAATATTAAAATGAAATAAGCGACAGCAAATATAAGACTATTTTTCTTCTTTTTTAGCTTCACGTTTCAAAGATAAATGTATGCTCCTCATAACAGAGGGAACCCTCAGGACCTAGTATTACTACACTTCGTTCCCATTAAAAACAATCCGTTTCCTATTTTCCGCCGGCTTCCCGACGCATATCGTATTGGGTGGCGGAACTCAACGCCACACTCTGCTTCATTACCAGAGCAAGTGAAATATTAATATAACGACGGACACTTCATAAAGCATTAAAAAAACCACTCAGCCAAAACCTGTTACTGCTACACCTTAGTCGACCAAAACAACTGACTTCATTTGTAAACGTCAACCGACGATACGAGATTGTGGAACCTATTTATTACAAACTTCCCAACCGTTACTTTGACACTTGTCGGGTTAAAAGTTTCACGTTTTATTTAGTTTTGCGCCCGACAACGACAGTACATGGTGCTGTGACATCTAATGCTTAAGATAGATGAAACTTTTTAACTGGTTCGATAAGCTCTACATGATTTTAAATAAATCTGTTAAAGCTTTCTTTTGAAACATTGTAATCTTGCTTATATTGTTTTTATTTAGTCTCTATATCGATTATAGACAAAGTGACGATTATTTTTAATTCCTCTTATAGAAGGATAGGCAAAGAGAACACAAAATATAAGGTCGAGGCAAAAGTATTTTGGTATTGTTCATACAAAGAAAAACTTTTTTTTAGGTATATTTTTAATTTATTTATAATATGTATATAGATATTTTTTTTTATAATATGTACACACATACGTTTTGATCGATGACTTGTTGCCATCTTATGGGGAGATCCCATTTCTGTAGAAATTTTGGGATTTTTGATTAAAAAAATCTGACATTTGGTGTTCACAGAGTTCTTTTGAGGTTAGCTTTATGCTTACTAAAGAGTTCTGCAATGACCGAAACAGGTGGAAATCTAATGGAACAAGGTCAGAGCTATACGAAAGGTGCATCAACACATCAACACACAACACCCTCTCTCTCAATTTTTGCTGCGTGGCTATAGATGAGTGCGGTCTGGCGTTGTCATGGTGGAACACCACGCCCTTCCTATTCAGCAGCTCCGGCCGGTTTTTCTCAATAGATTTTTTTAACTTCATCAGTTGCTGACAGTAGAGGTCAGAATCTATTGTTTGTTCCGAGTAAGGCCTTTGCCACGGTCTGTGGGGCTTGGCCATGCTTCGACCATAATCTTTTTCGCACATTCTTAACGTAAGACACCCATTTTCATCACCTGTAATCAGCTGTTTAAGAAATGTTTCGGAATTGTTAGGTTTCAACAAAGAATCGCAAAGGGAAACACGTTGCGTTAGGTCAATATCTCGCCAACTGATTTAGATTTTTTTTTTCATTGGAAAGGATACACTTCAAGCATAGTTTAATGAAAGTTTAGTTAGGTTCTGATTATAAAATATGGTTGAAACTGAAAGTCAGTCCTTTTTGTAAAAATATTGTATTATTATACAAAAATTCAACTACCATTTCTTTATGAAACGGCAAGAAGTTTGGACTCCAGTTAGAATAAACTAGTTGTTAATAGAGTATAAATACTATAAGTAGCACTATTTCTAAGTCTATTTAATCCTAATTCTTTTCTTTAAGCACTAAACTTTTGCGCTGAAGAGACATAACTTTTTATCGAAAATATTTCATAAAAAGCTGTAGTACGTGTTACATGATTTATGAACCGCCCTTACCATAGGCCCTCTAGAGATAAGAATAATCTAGGTGTCCTAAATGGAAAAAAATACTACGTTAGGTTGAAAAACCTTTCAATAGAAGCGACAGTGGAAAATGATATATTGATATGAAAATATATTGTTCTTTTATCACTATATTTTACGAGCTTTTTGTAGGCTTTGACGGCATCGATCACCTTAGTAATTTTATTTATTTATTTTTTTATCTTCTTAGCTTTTGTGTATTCCGTACACAGCAGGAAGGGCATAAAGAACTTAGTGTTAAGACACTCCATTTTCCCATTTTTTGCAGAATTCTGAGGCATTTGTTGAGTGACAGGACTCAACGTCGCGCTTTGCCACGACAAGCTTGCTTCGAAGTAATTTTAAATATATTAAAATTACTTCGAAGCATAAACAATCCAAAAAATAATGTCAACTTTCAAATTCATATATTTTTTTTCACTTTCGGGCTTTATACCAAAGACGTATATCAGAAAAGGTAGAGAAAATCTGCCAAAGTACTCAGTTCTCCTTACCTTTGTCTTTTCAGAGAATAAATAAAAAAAACTCATTCTTCGGATCGGATCGAACCAACGATCACTACGAATACTAATAAACTGTATTAAATTCTTACTTTACATAAACATATTACAGAATCAAAATAAACAATTATTACAACATACTACAAACAGAAGAAACTACCGCATTTATGTATATTAATTATGCAAGATCCTGCTCCAATTCTAAGTTAAGAAGCCCAAGTGTTCAGCTTATATGGCATGTCAATATTAGCACGAACATCGTTTAACTGAAATTGGCGGTATGTTTAAACACAAATACATACACCGAGCAATGCGAGTGTTTGTCCTCATTTATTTATTTATTTTGGCTTCGTGCTGTATCCCGCACATAGCAGGGATAGACAGAGGGAATATTGAAATCTAGTGTTAAAACATTAAGACACTACTATACGCCAATTTCCACTGAATTCTGGAGGCATGTTAAGTTACGGAACTCAACGCCGAGCTTTGAATCGTTACCGTAGCAAATAAATGAAAATATCAAATATTTAATTTAATAGTCACACGCTTGTGCCTCTGTGCTATGATTGGCGTCAACATTTATGATTTTGTTATATATTTTGTAAAGGGAAAAGAGAAATGAAGCTAAAGTGGATCAGCATAAACACACAACGCATCCAGATATTAACGGAAAAAGGACACATATTGTCTAAAAAGAGGTTCCCTCTGCAGGGTAGGCTGCCCTGTTGTATGCAGGATACAGCGTGACGCTAGAAAAAATTGAAAAAACACAGCGTCCGACTGTATACGAAAGAGTTGTTAATTCGAATTCCCCTCGAAGAAATGTGTTTTTATTATTTCCTTACTTTGATGACGAGTCATATCGTGGCGTTGAGTTTCGCCACTCAACACGTAAACAGCCGTTACACTGGGGAATAGAGGAAGTCTTAAAATTATTTCCATCTGTAACTACAGTTGCGGAGTAATTAACTACAGGTACAGTGACACACAGCCATAGCCTTTTTTTTTCCAGCTTCACGCTGTATCTCGCACACAATAGGGTAGGCAGAGGAAACCTAGTGTTAAGACACTCCGTTCCCCACTTTCTGTCGAATTCTGGAGGCATTGCGTGTTGAGTGGCAGAACTCAACGCCGCCCTTAACCTCGACACCAGAGCGAAGAAATGGAAATATAACTTTAAGTAAATATTTTCATCTCCTCGAGTGGGGATCGAACCCACAACCAGTCGGTTTTACAGTCACACGTCGTGCCACTGCGCCACGACTGGCCTCTTTTAAAACAAATAAGTACTAATTTCATAAAATTTGTATATATTGACTTATTAAACCAAATCCATACTAATTTTATCTAATATAATTATCTCTATCTATCTCTCAGCTTTCATTATTTATTGCAAAAATACCTACAAGAAATTGTTTCAACGACAAAAGTTATAATTAAGATAAAATGATATTTAAAGATACTTAAGTGACAGTTTTATTGACGATCAAAATTTATGGAAAGTTAGCGTTTTGTTTACTTTTAGTATAATTAGATTAATTTTGTTTTTTATAGCTTCGCTGTTTCCCGTGCGTATATAGTAAGGTAGGCAGAGGGAACCTACTATTAAGACACTCCATTTTCCACCCAATTTTTCAAATATTATTTGTTGAGAGGAAGAAATTAGCATCACGCGGTCTATATCTTATCACTATAGCGAAAAAAATAAAATAATTCGTTCCCCCAATAGGAATCGAACCGAAAACCGTCGCGTTTTCATTTCAACACGTATATCAATATTTCAACATTTACGCGGAATAAAATGTACAGGAAATAAAAAAATAAAAAACTAAAAATATCTACAGAAGTAGATAACCAATTTATAGAGGCTACAGGCAGGCTACAGGCAATACAACGGTATTAGTTTATGGTTTCGATGGTAACCCATTTTACCTGAAATCGGAACAATCTCGGGCACTTGTCTTGTCATGTGTCATACACAACTCTTGGTTACTTTCGTTTGAACACGGCGGCGAAGCCTCAGGCATAGTACGCTATATTTTTCAGTACATTTCAATTACATCTCTACATTATTTTTTTAAACTAGCGACTCCCACGTGGTATCCGCCGCTTTTTTAAAAATATTTTTTAAATATATTTATACAAATTAATATTTTAATTTTTTCGCTCCAAGGCAAAAGCGCAGAGTTTAGTTCCGCCACCCGACACTCAACGCCTCAAAAGCGGGAAACAAGATTGTGGTGGGTGTCTTAACACTAGATATCCTGTCTATCCTGCTATGTGCGGGATACAGTGTGAAGCTAAAAAAAACAAAACTCCACTAAAACCATTGTAAATAAAAGCTCAACTAAACTTACGCGTGAAAAGTAAGAGTGTATACTATAAACAAGACGCATCACGCACGTAGCGCGGCGGTCGTTAATTTCCCCGGAAGGTATTCTACCGCTTAAGTAACATCGCGTGACCGTAGAGCAAATTGAGTAAATAAATACATTGTAGTTTATACTGATGTAAGAATATATTTTAATCGGTAGAGCTATTAGGCTTAATTGAAGCTTCACGCTGTATCCTGAACTTGGCAGGGTGGGCAAATAGTACCTGGGAACCTAGAGTTAAGACATTCTGTCTCGATTAAGATACTTTCTCGATTTTCCTCCGAATTCCCGAGGCGTTGCGTGTGGAGTGGCGGAACTCAACGCCGCATTTTCGCCCGTTACTAGAGCGAGGAAATGCGAATATTAAATATTTTATTCCTCTGGGAACCTCACTCACAACCGTCGCGTCTACAGTCACACGCTTGTGCCACTGCACGACAACGGCCTCAACTCTCTAATTTAATTAAATAACCTAATATCAAGATACTCCACTCCTCGCTTGCCCCTCGAATATGAGACTTAACTGGTTAAGTGACGGGACTCAAAGCCGCGTTTTATCTTTCAGAATGGAAAAATAAAAAAATCTAAATATAATTACTTTTTTATAACCATAAATTTTATTTTCTAGTGGGGATCAAACCCCAAACTACCTCATTTAAAGTCACATACTGCCCAACTGCGCGACGACGGCTTCTCATAATACACCATAATAATTCATAATTACATAAATAATGTCATGTACATAATCATAATAAATTAGTCGGTGTATTAGCTGAAACCATTATCAGTAGTCCTTATAGTGACTTAGTTAATTTTGCTTAACCCCTTTGATAGGCTAATAGAAGCAATCAATTTGATAATTTCAAGGAAATACACTTAATGGGATGAAAATTAATGTTATTATGAAATTTCAGATTTTTAATTTCACATCTTGAATATATTGGAGACTGTCGGAGCATCCAACTGTCAACGGTAGTTGTTGGTTCGATCCTTACTCGATGGAATGATAACATTTAAAATTATTTATTTCCTCGACTTTGAATTCCGAAACTTAACACATAATGTCACTGTGTCAATAATTAGACGATATGTGGAGAGAGTGTCTTAACTCTAGTTTCCTTCTGCCTACTCTGCTATTTGGCAAACAGCGTGAGATTATAAAAAAAAATAATTGTCATATTAGGTCGTGGTACAGAGGGACATACGTGCGACTGCAAACGTGCCAGTTATGGGTTCAATTCCAACTTGCTTGAACCCTTGCGCCACGACTGGCCTGGAACTCGACTTGAGGCCAGTCGTGCCTCGGTTATAATCTCAATTTCAACATAATTTACCCCATTAAAAACATCAATACTTAAAAAAATACATATTAAATAAATGAAACGTTATTTGAACACAATTTACTTATTACAATTTCACAGCAATTTGTGCCCCCTTAACCGATATTTCTGTGTTAAATTCATATTACAATAAAAAAAGTGAATCGAGCAACTTTACCCCCTATCCTATACAATTTAGGGACCGAAATGAAAAAAAATTTGCACCTGCAACACCTTTTATAACTAAACTGGAACAAGTCAAAACTTGTTGTGGGTAATTTTCTGAAACGACTTTAAAAAGCTCGACCTAGTAGAGAGAATAATACGTATTTAGGTTAGTCGCTCACAAATGTTTAATTTTGCGGACAATTTTGTTTTTATTTTCTTTTAGCGAATGCTTTGTTAGGTAGACCTCGAGTAGGAAGGGGGATGTCTTATTAAAGTTTGTTCATTGTGGATCAAGAACTCGTATATGAATGTGTGTATGTACTTACAAGTGTCTCGCATATTGCAGGAGAGGGCATTTAGTTTTAAGACTTTGAGTGGCGGAACTAAACGCTACACTTCGCCTCATTACCAGAGCAAAGAAATAAAAATATTAAATATTTCATTCCCCTAGTGGGAATCGAGCCCATAAGCGTTCTCCTGCACTTCGACAGCCTTATAATAAAAGAAAATATAATAAAAATATATAAATATAATAAAATACTTTCAATATTTCCTAATATAAACACAGCTTACCCATCCCCTCGTTCCACCATTAAAAGTTATTGAAATAGAAAAAAATACTCAAAAGTTCAAAATTGATTTTGCCTAATTTCAAAAGAATATTCGGTTCGTTTAACTTTTTTTTAATTAAATGACTTAATCGTGATCGTTTCCTTTTAAATAAAGAATGAAAGTTGTCTATTGAAGCGCAGTTGATAATTTTGATACGCGACGATTACGGTTTCAATTCGAAGGTATATTTATTTATCTAAAAAATATTTACCTATTTATAACATTTTTAAAGTGTTAATCCACACTTATGAAAATAAATACTAAATTAATAGAAAACGTATAAAAATTTTAACGCAGCGTTTTTATACGTTTTATAAATAAATATTTTTTTCTTAAGTGTGGATTAACACTGAAAATGTCAAAAATATTTATAAATAGCATTCTCTCTTGCCAGACAATAATTCTTAGTAATTATCTTTGGGTAGCGGAAATTGTAAAAATTTCCCTATAGAGATGCTAACAACATAAACAAGTTGTAACAAGCGTATAAAAATTTGGACATAGCTCGATGAGAACGTATGGCTCAGTGGTCAGAGCGCCTGGTCGGTTTCCAGGAGGCACGGGTTCGAGTCCCGCTACGTTAAAATTTTTATACGTTTTCTAAATAAGTATTAATCTTTAACTATATTCAATCTAGTGTATAGTATCTGTCACACTACGGCGGTAAGTTATATTACGATTACATGTTTTGCTATTCTTTTTTTTTTTTTTTTTTATAAAAGGACAAGGCAAACGAGCGTTCGGGTCACCTGATGGTAAGTGATTACCGCCGCCCACGGCCCCGTGCAACACCAGAGGAGCTACAGGTGCGTTGCCGGCCTTTAAGGTGGAGATAGACGCGCTTTTTGAAGGTACTCATGTCATAAAATTGACCTGGAAACACTGCTGCGGGTAGGCCATTCCACAGTTCCGTGG
>JAAIXJ010000127.1:41461-107185 GCA_013403705.1 Heliconius hermathena
AGCGTGGAAGGGGTTGCCGTGGAGGTACGTCTCTTATACACATCTCTATTGCGCGGTACAGTGCCCTCCCCAGAATTCGAAGGGCGGCCTGAGTTTTGAGACTCAGGGAGGGATTCTCCAGCACCGGAGGAGCTGGTACCCTCCTGGGGTAGTTTGTCTTTAAGTGCCGCTATCATATTCCAGGGGGGAGTGGGGGTTGGGCTCCGGAGCCCGGCATTACCTGATGCGAAACGCAGTGGCATAAAGCCACTACTTAACGCCGGTTTTAAATGCCGGGGGTGGTATTGATCCGGTCGAGTCTGCCCATGCGTGTTGCCATTGCTGGCGACGTGACTCTACCACACGTACTTTAGTCGCCTCTTACGACACCACCAGTACCAGGGTGATCCAATTCTAAGCCGGGATCACACGGCAAATATTCATTCTTTATCTATTATTATCAAAAGCAAGTTGCAAAAGAAAACAATTTTTTCAATTTATTTATTCATTTTATTTACATTTCATTATAATTTATATCGAAGACATTAATATACAAAAAAAAACACATAAAAATTTACAAAAAAAAACATTTAAGATCTTAATGGCGCCGTAGGACTGCTGCTAGCTTTAATTGCGGCGGTTATGGATTCAATCCTCAGTGAGTACAATGTCGCAGGAGGTTTATCGGTAGAAAGTGACTTGCTATGTCTATGCCTGGAATTAGACCCCCCGGACACCCAAGGAAGATTATGTAAATATTCTATTTAGTGCACGGGCGGTGCTTTTATACGACTCCAAATCCTAACGTTCCCTGAAAGAGATCGCTTTAAGCAATAGGGCCACCGTATTGTACTATTCGATAATTTTTAAGTTTGTTTGTTATGTTTTATGTGAGCAATAAAGTACATTTACTATGGTAGAACGTCGTGGTCTAAGATATGAGAATCAATAAACTGATCACTGGTGATCCAAGACCATGGAAGATGGAATAAGTTGAATACGAAGGCAAATACTGGTAAAAACAGCAGAATTTTTGCCTTTGATTTATTAAAGAAGGAAGAAGAAAGTTAACACGGAAAGAGAACAGAGTGTCCCAAATTGAACAGGACCAACCTCTCTCTGCCTTCCCTATTACATATTGGATAAAATCAATTTCCATACAAAATTACGTACATACACAGCAAAACCCAAATTAGTTTTAAGATTTGTCGATACTAAGAAACATAATATACATACATATAAAATATAACTCAGGAACATTTTGTTCGTACTTAAGAGCATTATGTTGAAGGGCAAATTTAATAACTTCGTAAGGGTCGTAATCTTCCCTTAATACCGACCGGCTACGAAGGGTTGCTTTATTGAAACTAGAATTTACTTTAACATGCCGAAACTTTTTGCGTTATAATGTTTTTTTAATATTTTATTCTTTGATTATTATTGATTAATTTGTGACCTATATCCGGTTTTTTGTTGTGTTTTTGGTTAATATGATTTGTGAGTGATGTTTATATAAATAAGGTAGCATTATGGTGCAGTTGAAATGTTTCATTTATAGAAGCCGTTTTGACGCTACGTCTTATTTTGAATGTGACGGTTGTGGGTTCGATTTTCAATTGAAAGAAATTATTATTTCCAATCTCGTTCAGCATGTAATGTATCGAAAGTCTAGTGGTGCATGGATAATCGCTTCCGTCGAGTGTTGGGACGCTAGGTTCTAACTACTCAGGGTAAGTAGTTGGAACCTAGCGTCACTACTTAGAGTAAGTAGTTGGAACTATGTGAGGAATTTAATAAAACGTAAAAATAAAAGAAAAGAAAAAAATACGTCAAATTTCCTAAAATTGTAGCTTAGAATGACAAAAACACTATTCAAAATCATCTCTAGTTGTAGATATTTCGACCAGTTAAATGTACAACAGATGGCAGGCAACCCTTTATAAACAAGTCACGTTTAGAATATATTTTTAGTAGTTTTTCAGCAGTTTCCAGGTTCCGTTCCCGCTCACCGTATGTTTTGTGTCGCTACATGTAAAATTGTATCGTCAAATCAAAAAATTCTCAAAATTTCAGGCGATTTTTCGTACATAGTTCTGTTATTTGGACGACTGTGTCCGCTGTTGTACGGAATTTTGAATAGAAGCGATTTAATATTCCTTTTATTCGGTCTTTTGAAAAAGGTGAATAGAGAACGGAGAGAAAGTCATAAACACACGAATATATAATATTTACAATAAAAATAATGACAGTTGATTATTATTATTTCATTGGGAAACCATTCAATTAACATATAAAACAAATAACAATTAATTTGAAAAATTTACTTATTTAGAAATCGTATAAAAATTTGACCAACCAGGTTTGGTCGGTTTCCAGGAGGCGCGAGGTTCGAGTCCCGCTACGTTCAAATTTTTATATAATACGATTTCTAAATAAGTATTTTTCTTTCCTAAGTATGGATTAAGACTTTAAAAATGTTAAAAATATTGAAAAATTTAATTATCCAAACAACTTTGTTTCTAACGAGCTGATCAAACAGGTCACTAAGATTCACATAATATCTTCTGCATTTAAAGGATATATGTGGAAAAAAAAACATTAAGATTTTGAGATAAAGAGATTTTGAATCCCATTTTGATTCCCAAGTTCCCTCTACCTACACTATTATGGACGGAATACAGCGTGAAGGAATATTGTGAAACTCCATACTCGAATTCATGTCTATTGTGAAACATTTTTTTATTAGTCAAATGAACCACGATCTTTATTGGTTTGGGCTCGTTTTGCAGATCTTTCCTAACATATTTTAATTATTTTTAGAAATAATTTAATTAAATATCACGCAAAATATTGCTTTAAGGACGCCTGGACGAGCGTACCTCATATCCCTCCACCTTCCTTCACGTCAGAAATATGCATTTACAAATTGTCTATCAAAATGTTTATCGAACTCACAACCATTGCAAATATTTTCTATTCCAATTCATCCACTACTCTACCTAAATAGTGTAGAGTATAAAAAAGCACAGTATTAAGCTTTTCCAGCCTTAGAACGACTAAGCGCCTCATAATTCCTATTTTATACCCATTTTTATTTCCGCTGACTTATGAATCTCTTTTGTTTCATGCAAGTGACCTACATCTGTATTGTAATGCTATGATATGCGAGTTTGAGCTCTTTATTTTGTAGAGTATGCTATATGTAATATAAAAAAGTACTTTGATTTTTGCGATTTGACGTTTAATGAAATGGTTCGATTTCCACTCGAGAAAATGTATTATATATATTTTTGCTTTACGCAAATCTCGCATATTGCAGAGTACGCCACTTTCCGCCGAATTTTTGAGATTTTTTTTGTTACCAGAGTGGCAAATCGAATCCACAACTGTCACGTTTACAGTCACGCGCTTCAGCTACTGCGCCACGATGGCCTCATTATATTTATCACAGATAAAATGATAGATTGAGCACTCTCTTTCACTTTCTCTTTGTTATCATTATAGGCACCGGCAACCAATATTTTAATACAAATTTAATCCAAAAAGTGTCTTCGACTTCCATATATGGTAGCGTCAAACTTCTTGGTAAAAATCATTTTATTACAGCTCTATGACTGAGCTTTTGGGCTTGTTCGCGGATGACAGACCCGCAAGTTTACGCGATCAGTAGGTCCAAGGTATTTTAAACTTTAGTACCTGGATCTGGAGAGTATTTGAATAGTAGTACTTACTATGCGATATGTTAGGGCTGTCACAGGTAATACGCTGATAAGTGTTGGTTTAAGTGATGAAAGATATTTTTCGTTTTATATTTTTTTGGATTTTGTGGGTAGTTAAGGAATGATCTATGGCGACACTTCGTTCTCTTTGACTACCCGTCTAGAAATAAAGTGTTAGTTATTTTTAATCTGTGAATAAGTAGGAAATAGAGTGCTTAAATTTTATATAAAATGTAAATATTTCAATAAAAAAAATCTGAATAAAATAATAAATTTTAAATTAACCTCCACCTTTAAGTTTATATAATAAATAGCTCTTACGGTAAATAAAAATAAACTAAGAGATAAATAAAACCATAAGCCTTACACGATAAAAACATTATACAAAATCAATTCAAAATAGTATTTCCCGAGATTAGGGTTCTCAAACAATCAACCAAACAAACATTTCAACTTCATAATATTACTAAATATACATATATATATATATATATATATATATATATATATATATATATATATATATATATAAAACCATTCGCTTACGCCTAAACCTTACACGTCCAACTCAGCCAGAGCTAGCGCTAAATTGTCAGACGCAGTCGCTGTCGGATTACACTGACGGACGTCTTCGCTCAGACTCGGTGCGGGCTTAGCAACATCCACGTACTGGCTTTATATATGAATATTGTTCACAAATTTGAAATTCTACTTAATACTGTAATATAAAGTATATTATAATAGTTTAACGCTATATTCATATAAGCAATGGAGTGTCTTAATATATATACTAAGACATTCCATTGTTGACTCACCAATTTTCATTCAATTATTAAGACATTCGCGATTTCTCTTATTACTAGAGCGGAGATATTCAAATTAATTTTCCCATTAATTCATATATTATTTATTTTGAGACATTCTGATGAAAATGATAAAGATTTCGAAAAATAGCGACACATTTAGTTAGTTAGTAATAGATTTCAATTAAACAAAGAGAATAGTATCAAAACACATTGTTCTTCACTTTTTTTATGGAAAAGACAAGGCAAACGAGCGTTCGGGTCACCTGATGGTAAGTGATTACCGCCGCCCACGAGCCCGTGCAACACCAGAGGAGCTACAGGTGTGTTGCCTTTAAGGAAGGTTTGGCACCGGAGCCCAGCATTATCTGATGCGAAACGCAGAGGCATAAAACCACTATAATGATCCGGTCGAGTCTGCCCATGCGTGTTGCCATTGCTGCCCATGCGTGTTGTTCTACCACACGCACTTTAGTCGCCTCTTACGACACCACCAGTACCAGGATCATCCTGTTCTAGGCCGGGATCACACGGCACAAAAAGGAGAAAATTCTCTTTGCATTTTAGACATTCCGTGTTAAATGACCAAGGCAAGGAAACGATTGCATTGTAGCTTACCGCTGTATCCCGCTTATAGCAAAGCATAATAAAGCTAAAAAAAAAATAATAATGTTAGTTAAAAAAAAATAATAATTACAAATGGCGTTTATAATTATTTACTACTCAAATCTGCCTTCCCTTTAACAAAAAAAACAAATTAAGCTAAAATTACTTAATCTTAATCAAATTTGCACATAAAATATACTCAAGAGACTCAATCTTCGGCTATCCTTTTAACTTTTGTTCTTTTCTTCTTTTTTATAAAGAAAATGTTAATTATATATTTAATGAGTCGATTAACTAAATTAAATACTAGCTGATATTATTGATACGACCTGGAATGTTTTTGATAGCTATGGATTCAAATTCGATCTGTGATAATGTTTATAATCAGCTTCACGCTGTATCCCGCATACAGCAGGGTAGGCAGAGGGAACCTAGTGTCATAAGACATTCTGTTTCTCACTTTCTGCCGAATTCTGGAGGCATTGCGTGTTAAGTGACAGAACTCAACGCCGCGCTTTTCCCTCGACACCAGAGCGAAAAAATGGAAATATAAATTTAAGTAAATATTTCATCTCTTCGAGTGGGGATCAAACCCACAACCATTCTGTTTTACAGTCACACTTTGTGCCCCTGCACTACTGGCCTGACGATAATGTTTATAAAGACATCATAGCGCAGTGGCACGTCTGACACTGACTTAACTAACTGTAATATTAATTCATTTATCCTGTGGTACCTAGACAGAATGTGGCGTTGAATTACATCAATTTGCAGTCATAACGCATTTTTTTGTAAAATTATTATTTTCTGAACTATGTATGAATACATTTAATATTTATGACATATTAAAAATCTATGAAAATATCTATGAAATACATATTATTTCTCTAATTATCATAATGTTTTTATCAAATCCAATTAATATTTTAATTGGATATGATTTTTCGTAAAAAAAAAAACATTTTATAAAACCGTTCTACTTTATTCTCAATTGCCTCGATAATCGTAATATGTGAGTTAATTCTCTACACAACTAAATATAGGTGCAATGTATTTGTTTGTTCAATATACATAAGAATCAAATTCGGATTTAGGATAACTAAATCAAATGACGATGTCAGCTGGAGTAACACCGCATCCGTACATCAATATCAGAGAAAACCGACACCTTGCTCTATACATCGTCTATAGTAAACATAAAATACGAGGACACTACAGAATGAACTTTCCATGCAATATATTTAATTAAATGACAAATAATAATGATTATTTTTGTATTGTTTTAATTACGTCCATCACTTCAATATTTATAATGATAATAGCCATGTGCCATAAAGGTTTTCTGAAAGAGGGTGTGTAGTGTTAAGACACTCTGTTTCCCACGTCTCGCCTAATCGACGTTGCATGTTAAATAGCGGAATTTAATACCGCCATTTGGAAAAAAATAATCGAATTGAAATTACAACTATCGCCTGTACAACCAAACACTGTCAAAGTACGCTATGGCGGCCTTCGTTCTTATACATATGTATGTAAAAAATAAAATAAAAAATCATCTTCACGCTGTATCCCGCATACAGCAGGGGAGGCAATCTAATGTTAAGGCACTACGTTCCGCTCTTTCCGCCGAACTCTAGAGGCATTGCGTGTTGAGTGGCGGAACTTAACATCGCACTTTGCCCCGACACTAGCGCAAAGAAATTAAAATAGAAATTTAAATAAATACTTCACATCCCCGAGTAGGGATCGAACCCACAACCAGTCGCATTTACAGTCACACTTTGTGCCCCTGCACCACGACTGGCCTCTGTGTATTTGTATAAATATTTATATCAAAAAACCATACAATTAAAACCGACACAATGTCAGCTAGAGCACAGCAGTCATCAATGTCTGAGAGCAGACTGATAAATTCCCGTGAACGTCGAGAGCGGTGTCAAAGGGTTCGGCAATTTGTACGCAGTCTCGTTCAGTACGTACTGTATTTTGTCTTTTGGATAGTGCCACTACTATTGGTGATGTTCTATTATACCATTGTTGATGTGGTTTACTTTCTAGTTACTTTATTACTATAGTTGAATTTGTGTACACCACTACAAACTTTGGCTGTCCATGCCTTTTTGTTTTTTTTAGCTTCACCTAGATCCTTAGAATCAATAAGATATTTTCGTTCCTCATCTTCCGCTTAATTCTGAAGGCATTGCGTGATGAATGGCGTGGAGTATTATATTTACTCGAGTGGGAATCGAATCCACAACCTGTCGCGTTTACAGTCATAAGCTTGTGCCCCTGCGCCACGACTGGCCTCTACTTTTTTCTCACAGTTTTATTTACTGTTTTAGTGAAATAATTGAGTTTTAACAGTACATTTAAATAAGGTTGCGTTCACGAGGAATGTAAATTACAAGCCTTTAAAATGTCCTTCTTAAAATACAAATAAATTATACGAAACAAAAAGTATATAAATAATATTATAATTAATATAAGAAACATTTTACTCGTTCGATATCGAATATCGTATGTAACTCATAGTAGAAGCTGTAGCCAGTATTGAACGCGGTAATTACTGAGGGTGTATTAACGTACATACATTATATCTGGTGCAGTTTTACATACAGAATGGGTGATTTTTGTATAGAATTTATTCTGTTATGACTCAGTATTTTTGTCTAATATAAATCTTTTAAAAAAAAGATTAAGATAATCACGCTTCACGCTGTATCCCTTATTTAGCTGGATAGAAAGAGAAAATATTGTTTAAATTTACTTTGGATCACCAATTTCTGTCCTTTTTTTATGATATTTCATATTAAGTAGCCGAATTCAACGCCTCAGGTAACAACCTGAGTGGACAAATGAATACATTATAATTTTATTCCCCTTAGTAGGAATCGAAACCCAAACCGCACGTCGCATTTACAATCGCACGACTTTGCCCCTGCGCCACGATGACGGCCAAGTATATATTTCATTTAACATATAATACCACAACTGTTCTATGTATAAAGTCATCATGGCGCAGTAGGACAGCGTCTGATTGTAAACGTGGTGGTCGTGAGTTCAATCGCTCGTTGGGGATACCCAATGCTTTCATTTCTCTACTTTAGCAAAACATACATATGTAGCGTTGAGTTCCATCACTTAACACACTTTTACTTTTTCTCTTATGAAATTAGTACCGAACCTTCGGTGGGTGACACCAAATTTTAGTCAGTAAACGTCGATCTTTCATAACAATAAAAATATATAGTTCAATAATATAAAAACACACTTGACATTACTGTCGACTATGTATTCTAGTAGTCAGTACATGTTTCATTAGCTATCTTCCTCTTATCATCAGATCTCATTATTCTTATCATCAGATCGGATCGTTGGTAACATAATATTGTATTGTCATCTCTTGTAATTTACATATAATTGAAAAGTTTCTTGAAATTATAACAATTAGTGTGTGTAATTCATGATTCTTAGATTGTATGGGATTGTTCCAGCTCGACCTAATAAAAGAGTGTTAAAAAGCTTTGGCATACGATCAGAGACAGACCAATGATCAAGAAAGTAATAATAATCAACTTCACGCTGTATCCCGCACACAGCAGGGTATGCAGAGGGAACCTAGTGTTAAGACACTCCGTTCCCCACTTTCCGCCGAATTCTGGAGACATTGCGTGTTGAGTNTTTTACAGTCACACTTCGTGCCGCTGCGCCACGCTGGCCTCGGAGAAAGTGATATAACAAATAAAGAAAAAAATATTGTAAAAAAATATGATATTTGTAAGAATACAATTTCGATGTGGACAAAAACCTAAAAAAGCAACTACAAACGACAACTGAAAAAAAAACTATCATTAAGAAGCTTAATAAAAGCAGAAAATTGCAAAGAAACAATATAACTTTGCTCATAAAAGTAGTTTACACAAACTAAAGTCGACTTAAGATGACTATAATATTACTCGTTAAGTGAAGTAAAAACTGCTTTCGTGGACTCTATATAGCTCAATTGGCTGGGTTCCAATGGTTATGGGTTCAATTTTACTTTTATACATAGAAACAGCCGTGCAACTGAAAACGCGACAGGTTATGTTGTTGAATATTCAATATTTTCATTTCATTGCTCTGGTGGTCTGGGCAAAGCGCGGCGTTGAGTTCTGCTACTCAACAATTCAGCTGAAAGTGTAACTTGAACCAATACTCTACAATGGGTTATTCCATAACCATTAAAGTTGAGGCCAGTCGTGGCACAAGGGCACAAAGTGCGGCTGTAAAACCGTCTGGTTGTGGGTTCGATCCCCACTCGAGGAGATGAAATACACTTAGGAAAAGCGCGGCGTTGAGTTATGCCACACAACACGGAATACTTCCAGAACTCAGCGGAAAGTGGGGAACAGAGTGTCTTAACACTAGGTTCCCGCTGCCTACTCTGCTGAACTTTGAAACTTTGTGTGTTGAGTGGAGGAATACAACGCCGCACTTTGTCTCGTTACCAAAATCAAGATATGTATTATATGTCTCAAGTGGAAACAAAATCCACAACCATCCCGTTTACAGTCAGAAACTGAACCGTTGTAGTGCTATTTAGCGGGAGCCATTAAAAGCGAAATAAAATCAAGGTTAGGTAATTCTTATGCCTCATTTAAACTAACTCGCTTAATGTATATTAATTCGCTTCGATTTCTCTAGCGTAAGAAAGTGCTGTATTATTTAGTCCAAAGATTAATGTAATATGTAATGTAAATATTTGGTAACAAAACAAAGAACACAATCACTCAAGAATTTGGCGGAAAGTGAGTAACCGGAAGTATTATAATGGTAACGGAATATTATCTAAACTTACCTAGTAAACACTAAGTCCCCAGGTTCCCTCTGCCTACACTGCGATACAGCGTGACGCAAAAAAAAATACCCACTTCTTAGTCGGATGCTGCAAATTATTCAGCTAAAAGTAAAGTGTAATTAACATTACGCATCATTTATCTCTATTTGCAATTTTAGCCATTGTATTATACTCGAGGGTCGCGATGTATGGTGAGAGATTTTTCCCTTAATTATGGGGCATGGGGGAAGGAAATTTTAATTTCCCTTGAATCGTTTTACACGAGAATCTTTTAGAGAGGGTGACATTGTTAAGAATTTACCTTTGAATGTTCGCGATTTTTCGTAATTAGTACATTTTTGTATGGAGGTTTATATTGGTAAATATTGTCTTATCTACCAATAAATGATGCTATTTCTTGTT
The DNA here is from genome assembly GCA_013403705.1 of Heliconius hermathena. Taxonomy (NCBI): domain Eukaryota; kingdom Metazoa; phylum Arthropoda; class Insecta; order Lepidoptera; family Nymphalidae; genus Heliconius; species Heliconius hermathena. The sequence continues at coordinate 51,808 of JAAIXJ010000127.1, forward strand.
CTTCACCTTTACAGTATATTTTGTAGCAGAGTAGGAAGAGGGAACCTAGTGTTAAGATGCTCTTCTACTACAACGAGGAAATTAATATAGTCCCTTCCTTCTAGTAGTAATTGTTTCCACTGCAACACGGTAGCCTAAAATATGTTCAGATCCATTTTTTTTTTATTTTTTAAGTAAGTAAAACTATTGTACGAATTAGTAGGTAAAAAGCGTCCATTATAGTATACCGTAAACATACACATTAAAAGCGGCAGTCGACCGCGAGAGACAAACGTATAGGATCGATAATCGTCTTGAGATCAATAATAGTGAACGAGGCCACCGCTTAATCCCATTCCGCTAGTACAAAAATACATTCGGATATTACTTTTAAATAAGATTGCTTCGGTTATAAAAAAAATAAATTTATTAATACTATATTTCCGTACCATGCGTTAATAACTTGAAAAGTCAACTTGCTTATATAATATTTTTTTATCAATTCAATTACTTTAAAGTATTATTCCACTTTTAGGAAAGAAAAATATTTATTATGAAAACGTATAAAAATTTGAACGTAGCATGATTTGAACCCGCGCCTCGTTAGAAATCTTCCAAGTGCCCTGACCAACTAAGCCATATGTTCAAAGAATAAAAAATAGTATTCTCTCTTGCCAAACGATAATTCTAAGTAATTGTCTTTGGGTAGCGGAAATTTGTAAAAATTTGTAAAGAAGTTGTATCAGGGATATAAAAATTTAAAAGAAAGAAAATTTAAAATAAAGAACGTATGGCTTAGATGGTCAGAGCGCTTGGACGGTTTCTAACGAGGCGCGAGTTCAAATACCGCCACGTTCAAATTTTTAAACGATCTCTTAATAAGTAATAAGTTTAGATCCCAATTTACAAAAAGTGTGTGATTGGAGGAGTTTTCATTTTAATTAGTGAAAAACTAACCTGCGACTTGACTTTGTGGTGAAATGGAAATAACAGAGAATACTTAAATTGAAACAAATTATTTCTGAGATTACAGCGTTAAACCTAACAAACTCTATATATTAGTCAAAACAATGAATTACTTATATTTTAAGTCTATATTGATAATCAAAATTAAAATATATAAACTATATTGATAATCAAAATTAAAATATATAAACTATACTTATAGAATAGAAGCGGTCAAGGACGGCGTTAAGTTCCGCCGTTCAGAAAACTGCTAAAATTCAGTAACTGGAGACAGGAGTGTGTTTACACTAGACTACTTCTGCCAACCTTAGTATATGCGGAATACATCGTGAAACTGAAAAAAAAACCTCTGAATATATGCTTAGGCCTTAGCTATTGTCTACTCCCCTACATGTTCCACCATAATATTTCAATCCACACTGTCAGCACCAGCCAGCAAATATCAAAGACAACACCGAATTCCTTTCCATTTCCAACGTTAGAGGAAATTTGATTTGTCCGCGGAACTAAATATATTTCGGGAGACAGAAGAGAATAATAGATATAGCGTCAGGTTATTGTTTTACTTGAGGCGTGGATTTAGGAAATTGTTTTGGGGCTTCGGCTTTGTTGTCTTTTTTTATGTTTTATAAGATATTTTCTGTTGTTTTCAGGTGAGGATGTAACGATTTGATTGTGTTGTTATTTTGCTTCACGCTGTATCTCGTTTATAGCAGGGACGGGAGAGGGAACCTATTGTTAAGACACTCCATTTCCCATTGAGTGGAGGAAATGAACGCTGCTCTTTGTCTGGTTACCAGAGCGAGGAAATGAAAATCATGTACCATAGTGGGAATCGAATCCACGATTTTAGCGTTTACTTTTAGACATTGAACCGCTGCACCATGGCGAACTTCTATGAATATTCGAACGATATTTAGATTTTAAAAGATTCAACATAACGGGACCGAAAGCCGACTTCTTGGATATCATCAAAGCGTTGCAATAAATTTAACTATACGTTCCTAACGATCTTGATAACCTGGATAACCCTATAGCTATGATAATTTTATTTAAAGTTTCCATTTATTTATTAAATGAAATACCGCCACTGTCGATTGTCTATTTAAAGCGATTGCTTAATTTTACGATTAAAATCATATTTATTTGATATAATTGATTTACAAATCACACCGATGAGACTACTATTTTTACTTAGAAAGTTGACATTTTACATAAATATAGGTTAGGGAGTGTAGAGGAGCACTGACAGAGGATTTTGAGAAACTCCTTCTGGAACAAAAATATGACATTTTTACCCATTTCCATAGTATCAATTTTTAAATCTCGTACTGTCTCTTAATAAAATTTCACCGATATAAACCTTACCCCCAAAGTAAAAATATTGATTTAAAACAACAATACGTGTCTCGGATCGTGGCTCGAGCTGGATGGCACTCGATAGTACGTCGAGTTGCAATTATCCACCGCAGTGTTGGGGAAGAAGCGGTGTACCCCTCCTTTAGTCTCTTGCACCCTACTGTACTATGCTGCACCCTCCTTTCTATACAGATAAAATTAAGAGATTGATAAAAAAATAAGTCAGTAGACGCGAAGTTTGTGGGTTCGATTCTCATTCGGGGCAATATTTAATATTTTCATTTCCTCAATCTGGTAACAAGGCAAAGTGCAGCATTGAGTTCCACCACTCAACACGACGGCGGGAAGAGAGTAACGGAGTATACTAACTAGGTTCCCTCTGCTTACCCTAACATATACACCGGGATACAGCGGGGAGATAAAAAAAATAATTTGATTGGTATCAAATTATTATAGCGCCATCATGATTCATGGACCAGTGTCAGTGTTTGACTGCAAACACTATGAGTTTGGTTCGGTTCCCACTCTAGGTAATGAAATATTCTTATTTCTCCGCTCTGGTTTAACAGGCGCGAATTCTGTGCCCACATGCGATGCATGATAAAGTATAAAACGAAATATATCTTTTAAGTATTCATTATTGACTGAGGCGAAACCTAAAGGAGAGTTATGTCTTAGCGTATGTATGTATGTTCGTTCCTTTGTTCTCTTGTAACTGTAAAAGCAGTGAACCGATTTTAGTAAATGATACGTCATAGGATTCTTCTTAATGGCGCGACTGTTACTGGATATATGAATTTCAATCGCAGTCGGGTTTCTTGTTTTGTTTATAAGTACTTGATTTTTTAAAATATTTGGACAACGTGACGTTTTTTATCAACCAGATAACAAATGTCTTAAATTAGTGGAAAAGGAAAGCCGCTGAGTTAAATATTAACTGAATATCTTACAATTTCATTGTTTTCTGCTTCACGTTGTATCATGCATATAGCAGGGGTAGAAGGAACACAGTGTTGATACACTCCTTTCCCTATGCGTTGCCCAATATTCGTGTCGAGTGGCGGATCTTAAAGGCACACTTAGTCTCGTTGTGAGTTAGAAAATGAAAATAATTTACACCCAATTACGAAATCGAACCCACATCCATCGCTTTTCTAGATAGTCTATAATATTAAGCTGCAACACGAGCAATTCAACTTTCCTCAGCCCACGTCGCATCCAGCCTCCGATAGAGCCCAATTGTTCCGCTCCAGAAAATATGACTTCAAATGAGATTTTTACAAGAAATCTCTCGAGAATCGCTCTAACTTGAGATGGTCACCGCCTGTTTAAAGAGGCCTTTGTTACGTGATTGCTGCTAAAGTAGATTAGGTAATTGAAATAAAAGCTTATACTATTTCTTGGTTCTTTTAACTTCTAAATCTTATATTTTTATTGTATTTTGTATCTTCACATATAATATAATGTGGTGCCAGTTGTGGCGTAGAGGCATGAGCGTGTGATTGTAAACACGGCAGGTTGTGGGTTTACTTCCCACTCGAGAAAATGAAATATATAATATTTTCCTTTCCTTGCTCTGAAGGCAAGACAAAACGCGGCGTAGAATTTCGTCATTCAACATCCCCTCCAGAAAAAGTAATAAGGCTTAAAAAAGGAAATTTAATTTAAAATCCACGATAATTCACACAGTAATATGCGAAACATGCAAACATTTTACCTCACTAAAGCATTTAACGAGACATTTCAATGCAATTCGCACAAATACCAACCCATCTTGAGCGTGGGTTTTGCAAAATTCTATCTTTTGAAAATTTCTCAAAGAGTTACGTCAAGGTTTTTCATAACCAACGGTTATTAAATCATCCCGGGGAATACGGTAAACCGGTACAAGTATAAGCCGGGGACAGCTATGGCATTTCCTTTACAGAATTTAATTAAGTTTCAGTAATCCAGGATAAGAGTGCTTGCAACAACGATTTACTACGAATTAAATTGTGAGGTAAAATGATATCATAATGTTTGTTTATACGAGTACATAATTCTGTTTAAGGTTCAATGAATTGTAATTGATAATTTCTGTATCAATTAAACATGTTTTTATGGAAAATGCGGCGTTGAGTTCCGCAAATCATTGCCTCGAATTCAATGTTATATAGCTGTGTAAAACCTCCAAAGTTGTATGGGTTACCAAAAATACACAAAAAAGATGTACCNCCTCGAGTGGGGATCGAACCCACAACCAGTCGGTTTTACAGTCACACGTCGTGCCGCTGCGCCACGACTGGCCTCAATAAGTAATTAAAATATTTTTTACTTTAAAAACTATTGTTTAGTTTGTTAATTAAAATGACCGCTCCCTGCGCTTGTCATTAACAGTAAAATAAGCACAAAAACTCAATTCAGTAATTAGTTCTAAATACACTCAGCTTTTACAATATTACTTTTTCACAAAAATAAAAAATAGAAACTTAAATTTAATGAGACGTGATAGTAGACAGTTATTATTTTTATCGCAAAAAAAAAGTTTTTTTCTCATTTCTCCTCTCTTTCAAAGTGTGGCGTTCGAGCAAAAAAAAACTAAGTATCTTTACTTGAAAATCAAAGAACTTATTATCTTTACTTCATTTTATTGTTTTTTTTTATTGTGCCCAATGCATATGCCCATCGAATCCACAATCATTGCGTTTATAGTCAGACGCTGTTCAACAGTACTTATTTCCAATGTGTTTTTTTTTTCAATAATTTATTTAGTTTGTGGGAGTGATTCCCACTTGGAGGAATTAAATATTCTATTATTGAATTTCTGACACTCTCTACCCAATTAAAGATATTAGATGTTGAACCATATAAATATTCGCTCAACAGGCAATGTCCCGAAGTTATTGGAACAAAGCGGAGAACGGAGTGTCCTAACATTAGGTTCCCTGGTAATAGATATTAAGTTAATAGATAATAAGTGAAATATTTACAAAAAAAAAAAAGGCAATCTAAAAATACCTGGACTTTCTTAGGAATTACATATTTAGATAATTATCTCTAGTTATAAGCCTTATTTAAGCAGCAGATAAATATAAAATTGATGATTAGCTAATAATAATGAAAAAGTTAAAAAAAAAGTACGGACTCGTGTCTGTAGTGCTTAGTTAAAATTATAATAAAAAAAAAAAATTAGGTTCCCTATCCTTATCCCGTTATATGTGGGATACAGCGTAAAGCTAAAAAATAAAAATAAAATACATTAATATATCAATAAAAAACACTTAATTATATAAAATGTGATGTAACAAAAGCTCTTTCAATCCATTCGTTCATCGATTTCCATGTGAATGGATCATTGTATTAACATTTTTTGAATGAATCAATCTCGTACATTCAATATTCAATTTGGCTATTAATTAACATTCATATATTACTTTTGTATACGTTTTAATTTGACATAATAGAAAAATAAACTGACGCGGGTTCAAGTCCGGCCACGTTAAAATTCTTATATGTTTACAAATATAACACAAATATAAATTAATAGAGATAAAACAAATATCTGTAACTAAAAAAATATATAAATCTTATAAACTAGTTTATAAGATTTTTTACTTTCTTCTGCCCTTTACTGTTGTTAACATGAACTCCAGCATCGAAAGTGGATTAATATTTCTTATAGCTAAGCTCTCGCACAGAAGGGTACCTAGGAGACTCAGGGAACCTAGTGTTAACCCACTCCTTTTCCATTAAGACAATTTCGTGAACCACATTCCGCCAAATGATGCCTTGTTACCAGAGCGAAGAAAAGATAGGATAGGCAGAGGGAATAAAGTGTTAAGACCTATATTCTGTAGGCATTGCGTGTGGCGGAACTCAACGCCGTGCCTTGCCTCAACGCTAGAGCAAAGAAATGAAAATATAAAAAAAAATCCTCAAGTGGGAATCGAATCTACAACTTGTCGGGCTTACAGTCATACCCTCATGCACTGCGCGACGACTGGCCTAAATTTATAATATGTGATTTGAAAACTTAATTTCTTTACAAACATAATATATAAATAAAACTCTTGCGTTACTGAGTGGCTGATAAACAGCATAAAGGACTTAAGAGCTATAAACTATAGCACTTTCCATTTCAAGTCATAACTCCACCCAAACAAAAGAGAAGCGAGAGAGAGAGAGAGAAAGAGAAAGATTCACATTAAATAAACATACAAACAAAAATATAAACGAAAATCCACAAACGCGTTAACAAAATTGTTTCTCTTCGCGCTAACAGAAGCATCCATTGTTACACTTCCAAAGGTCGTGAGTGTATTTTTTTCATCTACTAATGTTTCTCCGCGAACAAAACCTGTTAAGTATAGAGAAACCGCTGTTGGATTTGTTATATAACAAAAGATTTTCATCTGTAAACTAAAGGCCTACTAGTGGGTGTAAGTATAAAATATATAAATAAAGTGACCTACATACTGGGCGTTCATTAGAATTACTCAGCTGAAGAGCTAGTATTGATAATGAACTGTGTGAAATGGCCTTATTTATGTATATGTTTTCTTTTCACATGTCGTTTTCTTTTTTTCTTCAGCTTCATGAGGTTTTCATGAGGCCAGTCGTGGCGCAAGGGCACTTTGTGTGACTGCAAACGCGACTGGTTGTGGGTTCGACCCTAACTCGAGTAAATTAAATATTTATTAAAATTTCTATTACCATTTCTTCGCTCTAGTGTCAAGGCAAAGCGCGGTGTTGAATTCCGCCACTCAACACGCACTGGCTGCAGAATTCGGCGAAAAGTGGGGAACGCAGTGTCTTAATACTAAGTTCCCTCTGCCTACTCTGCTGTATATGGGATACAGTATGAAGGTAATTTAATCATTTGATTTATTTTCATGTTGTACCCGCATATAGCATGTAAAGGTAATCTAGTGTTAAGACACTCCATTCTCCACTTTTAGCGGAGTTTTCGAGCCATTGCGCGTTAAATGGTGGAACTCAACGCCGCAGGAACGTGTGGTATATTAATTATACGGAAAGTAAAGATCGAGATGAATTACCGCTACGTTAATAATATATATTGTAAACTAAGTAAAATCTTGAGGCCAGTTGTAGCGCAGTGGTACAAGCTTGCGACTTTAAACGGGAAATGAAATATTTATTATTTTCATTTGCTCTCTGGTAACCAGCACAGCGTTGAGTTCCACCGCTCTACACACAATGCCTCCAAGATTCGGCAAAAAGAGGCGAACAGAAGTGTCACAAAGAGAAACGGAGTGTATTAACACTAGGTCCCCAGGTTCTCACTGCCAACCCTACAATGTGCGGGATACAGGGTGAATCTAAAAAAATATTTACAATATTATGTATAGCGTCACAAGTAATTCCATTTATCAGAGCAACGAATCGACGAAACATTCTTATTTAAATGAAACCTACATATAAAGAAATAAATAAACATATAGAAACGAATAACAGATATTGAACAATCCTTTCTTTTTATAAAGAATATTTTTTGGGTCACCGTCGCGTATCTGGGTTAAAAAGTTTCAGAAAACCTGACAATAAATTTATGATATTAAAAATATTATTCTTTATTTGGATTGTGTATTGATGACGAATGTTATTTTATGTTGATTATATTCTTTTCACGGAAATAGTGTATGTTATAGAAGATACATATTTTTAGAATTCGTTTGGTTGGCTGCGCTAATCTCAGAAACTACTGGTTTCAATTTAAAATATTTTTTTGTTACAGTTTTTGTTAGATGTAGATTATATTACATCACGTTAATGCTACAGGGAAAAGCTTCTTTTGTATTTATTTCACTATAAAAAATATTAACGTTTTTAAGCTTAGTATAAAAGAATCAAATTGTGTCTTACTGTCTATTTCAAAATATATTAAATTACTTTAGGAGATAACATCCAATAGCTAAGTTTAATTATTAAGTAGATTCTGTGCTCCTGTGTTGTAACACACACAAAATCGACTGTGTGACTGTAAAATCGACTGGTTGTGGGTTCGATCCCCACTGAAAATGAAATGAAACACCAAATGAAATATTTATTTAAATTGATATTTTCATTTCATCGCTCTGGTGTCGAGGCAAAGCACGCACGCACGCAATGTCTCCAGATTTGGGCGGACAGTGGTGAACAGAGTGTCTTAACACTAGGTTCCCTTTGCCTACCCTGCTGTGTGCGGAATGCAGCGTGAAGCAGATTTTTTTTTAAATCCAATATCAAAATAATTATCTAATTCCTTTTTTTAGCCTTTCTTATAGTAAGCAAAGAGCAAACCTAGTGTAACCAAGACACACCATTCTCAGCATTCGTCCGAATTCAAGGCTAAGCGTATTATGTAGCGGAACTCAACGCGGCACTCGATTTAACATGAAATAAATAGCTATTAAATAAATCAATAATTTCTATGAAGGTGTTACAAAAGAAATTTCAATAAAAATAAACTATTTTCTCCAACAACTCGATCACTATCTCGAGTAATAGTGAAATATGAAGATATTTCAATTCAAGCCAGCTATATTATTACGAGGCAAAGCTTAGAATCTATTATAAAGGAGAAATATCTACTTTTTTGTTTGCGACGACTCGTTGCTTCTATTCAATTGTTAATCGATTATTTGTGACTGAAATGCGATTTCATTTTATTTTTCAGGCTATAATATAAGCTTCAGAAGACACTTCATTCTCCAGAAGAGAGGCGAAACTCAACGCCGCTCTCTGCTCTCCACTCACAGTCAATTCAATTTTTGACACATTGTGTGCAACTCATGGCAGCACTTTGTCTTGATGAAAAAATCAGCTTCACACTGTATCCCGCACACAGCAGAAGAGGCAGAGGGAACCTAGCAGAGTTAAGACACTCTGTTCCCCACTTTCTGCTGAATTCTGGAGGCATTGCGTGTTGAGTGGCAGAAATCAACGCCACGCTTTGCCTCGACACCAGAGCGAAGACATGGAAATATAAGTTTAAGTAAATATTTCGTCTCCTCGAGTGGGGATCGAACCCACAACCAGGCGGTTTTACAGTCACACTTTGTGCCGCTGCGCCACGACTGGCCTCAATTTTGTCTTGATGTAATTAAAATAACTGTGGCTTAGAGTGTAAACCCGCTAAATTCGTTTTCTTTTTGACGTTACGTACTTTTAAATTTTTCTATAATTTGAAAGTGTATAAGCAAACAAACAAAATCGACCTTAATTTTATACCATACAGTAGAGAATACAAAGTAATTTTCGAAATTGTAATATCTTCTGATAATACATTTACTCATAGTTTTATAAAGACATTTTTTTTCTCTATTAACAATTTATTGCATGTATGAAGAGGTTGATGACAGTGGACGAGGCGAAAGAGGTATGTAGAGACCGTACCGTTTGGCGCTCCGTTCTCTCTGACTAACCCGCTAGGGATAAAGCGTGAAGCTAAGTTAAGTTATTAACAATTTACTGAATAGGCTGTTAGTATGTTTACACTCTAAGCCAACGATATTTAATTAATTCCCCCGAATGGACACCCAGCCCACGATAGTCGCGTTTATAGTTAATCGCTGTACCTCTACGCCACCAAGACCGCAAATATTCTAATTCAAAATGAAAATTAAAATACGGAATATTATTTCACTAAGTTCCAATGCAAATAGATAGAGTAAAAATAAACAAAAAAAAAATAAACAAGCTAGATTTACAATACATTCGATGCGTAACGACGAACGGTCGTAAAATAAACGCGTGCAACAGACCGCGAAACGGATACGTTTGCGTTATTTATTATATTATATAAAAAAAAGTTATACCATTGTACACAAGTGGTTAGCATTTTTGTCTTTCTTTCTTTTCTTCCAGTTTCACGCTTTATCCCGCATATAGTAGGATAGCCAGAGGAAATCTTGTGTTGAGGCAGTCCGCTATCTACGCATCGTAGAATTTTCGATAAATTGCGTGTTGAGTTGTGGAAATTAACGACTCCCTTTTGTATAACAGGAGCGGAGAAATGAAAATAATCTATTTTTTAAAACGGTTTCGAAGGAGACGCGGGTTCAAATCCCGGTACCTTCAAAATTTTATACGTTTTCTTGATAAGTATCAAAATTATTAAATATAATTATTATCTCTAGTGGGAATCGAAACCACTACCATCACGTTACAGTCAGGCACTGTCCCACAGAGGTCCATCGGCTTTATAAATATTATATTCCAGAAAGTTAATTTCGCTTTCAATAGCTACTCTCAAGACATCACTTATTGAGATTTTTTTGATAATTAAAATTAAATCAACTTCACGCTGTATCCCGCACACAGCAGGGTAGGCAGAGGAAATCTAGTGTTAAGACACTGCGTTCCCCACTTTCTACCGAATTCTGGAGGCATTGCGTGTTGAGTGGCAGAACTCAACGCCGCGCTTAAACTCGAAACCAGAGCGAAGAAATGGAAATATAAATTTAAGTAAATATTTCATCTCCTCGGGTGGGGATCGAACCTACAACCAGTCGGTTTTACAGTCACACTTCGTGCCGCTGCGCCACGACTGGCGTGTTTTAAATATATTTAAAATAGGCCTATTTTAATTTTTTTATAATTCAATAGTTTTTTTTAGCTTCGCTCTGAGTTCTGCATATAGCAGGACAGGCAGACGGAATCTACATTATATATATAATAATTTATTTTCAATTAGCTTTACACTGCTTTATTTACCTTCCTTCTAGGTCCAACCTAGATCTTGTAACGTTGTGAGCAAATATTTAAAATTAGTTCTTATTTTTCTCTGTCAATCTCAAAGAAGTTATATTCAAAGTCTAGGGAATCAGTTTAGAAACATAATCTCAGACTTTCACAGAACAAGCTCGAGGCAATCTACAACTGTCGAAAGCAAGATCCGTATTGTGTATCTCTGTTATGTAAAATGAAAAAAAAATAGAAATGAAAAAAAAGTTAGGGATGTCGTTGTAGGAGTTGTACAGTGTTTGACGGTTGTAGGTTCGATTACCATCTCGGGGCAATGAATTATTTACATTTCCTTGTAACAAGATAAAGTGCGACATTGGGTCAACACAGAATGTCTCTAAGATCAGGCCGTCCATGGGGAATGGAGTGTCTTAACATAAGTTTCACTCTGCCTACCCTGCTATGCGAAAAAAAAATAGATTACCGTGTATGCTTAGTCATATAAATACCGGGACAGAATCAAAATCTATACACGATTGTAGACGTTTCAATCACTATTTAAGAAGTCAATTCGTTGCTTTTTTTTCAGATCTGTATGTTGCGTGTTGAGTGGTGAAAATTTACACCTTTCTTCGTCTTGACTTGAAAGCGGAGTGTCTTAACACTAGCGGTATACAATGTGCAGCTGAAAGAAAAAATAAAAAGGTGGACTATAGTAGATAAGCTTTGCATGTACAAACATATACTAATACATACATAGGCCGCAAAAAAAAATTCAAAGCCAATTTTACGCAACAGATTTATGTTTTGAAACTTGTTCTAAAGCGAGGCAAAAAATAACTGACGCCGACACGAAGTCCCGCGGGAAATGAGATCCCAACACTCAATCCTGAATCACCCGCAGAAGTTTCATAATCTGTATGTTATATATTACGTTTTTTTTTTATTATTTTACAATGTACCAGAACAGATGATAAAATGAAAATAATTGAAAATAATGGAAAAAATCATGCGAAGTACGCCTTAAAACCTCACCTCGCCTTAAAACCTTTTTTGTCTTGGGGGTTATAATAAGTTTTATAGTAGCATTGATTATTAATTAATTTACAACCTATATTTTTTATATATAAGTTGTAAGGATGTCGTCACCCAAAGAGACACGAACTTAACTTAACGAAAGTTCCTTATGAAAATAGTTCAATTTAATGATGTAATTAAACTGTTGCCATTTCCCTGCTCTTGTGGACAAAGCGCGGCGTTAAGTTAATCTACTCACTCAATATTTCAAAAACTGGGCGGAACATTATGAACAGAGTCTCTTAGCACTAGGTTCTTTCTACGTACGTTTAATATGAGTTTTTTCGCATTTACATACATACTAGAGACTAAAAACTCGGCTTCGCCCGCTTAAACTTATTTTTATATTTAAACCAAAGGATAATATGTAATTTTAAATGATAAAATCGCACAACGTCTTTAATGTCTCTAAGAATATGTATACAAAAAGCTTCATGATAATCGGTTGAGTAGTTTTTATTTTTACATTTATAATAAAAATATGATAAATGCGGCGTTGAGTTCTGCCACTTAACACGCAATGCCTCCAGAATTCGGCAGAAAGCGGGGAACGGGAGTGTCTTAACACTAGGTTCCCTCTGCCTACCCTGCTGTGTGCGGGATACAGCGTGAAGCTGTTTTTTTTTTTATAATAATATGATGTATAAAAATATTAGTACTACTAGTAGTATTAGAACTGTGACTGTGACTGTAAAACCGACTGGTTGTGGGTTCGATCCCCACTCGAGGAGATGAAATATTTACTTAAATTTACATTTCCATTTCTTCGCTCTGGTGTCGAGGCAAAGCGTGGTGTTGAGTCCTACCACTCAACACGCAATGCCTCCAGAAGTCGGCAGAAAGTGGGGAACGGAGTGTCTTAACACTAAGTTCCCTCTGCCCACCCTGCTGTATACGGAATACAGCGTGGTGATTTATTTATTTTTATTATGTACATTTATTAGACGTACGTACGTAACGTATGTAATATATTATACGCGTTTTCTTTTCATTTAAAACTCAATTTCAATATAAGAGTGTTTGTGACATCGATATTCTTCAAAGGTTATTTACTTTCGTATAAAATGCGTACAGTAATAGATTGGTTAAGGAAAATTAAAATTTTATATAGGTATATTAATTTTATTCAATGTTACAAAAATGTATGTAAATGGAGGCATTTATGTTATTGTATTTTTTGTCAATTTATTTTAAGATAAAAATTAGTCGTCGCCCATATTTTTGTTTGCGTGGACCTCAAATTGTATAACGTCATTTCTGTCATCAGCAAGTCTTCAGCAGGGTACGCGGAGTGAACCTGGAAACTTAGTGTTAAGATACTCCGTGCCAATTACGAAAGTGTCGTATTTTCCACCAAATTATTGAGGCAATGCGTGTTGAATGGCAGAACTCAATGTAACGCTTTTTTCCGGAATCGAACCCACAACCTGTAGCGTTTACAGTCACACGCATGTGCACCTGCGCCACGACTGACTTCAAATCAATATAGAGATATTTCATCGTAATTTTAACTTAAAGCTCTTTTCAACCGAAATTCTTCGAATTCATTCACATTCTATATACAGTGCTGGCTGCATTTTTAGAGTTCAATATGTGCCAAAGTGCCAAATAAAGTCTAGAGTAGAATTTAAATAAAAGAGACTTGAATGAGTCGCCTCATTACTTTACGACAGGTTGTTGACTTTTCAGTATATATGTAGGTATGTAGGCAGATGATGATGAGATGTATAAAAGTATAAGAAATATTTTAAAATTAACACTGATTAAATTTTAGGGTTCCGTACCAAATGGATAAAACGGGAACCTATTACTAAGAATTCGCCGTCCGTCCGTCCAACTGTCTGTCTTTCCATCTGTCACCGGGCTGTATCTCATGAACCATAATAATTAGATAATTAACATTTTCACATACATAGATAGACTACTTATGTTGTCGCTACTAAAAACCAAAATAAAATAAATATTAAATGGGGCTCCCGTACAATAAACGTTATTTTTTGCGTTTTGACATATAATGGTACAGAATACAGAGTACAGAATACATCACTTTTTTTTTGGTTTCACGCTGAATCCCGCACATAGTATGGTAGGCAGAGAATAACCTGGGAGTGTTAAGACACTCCTTTTACATTAAGACACTTTTGTTCTACAATTTTAAGGCCATTCTCGAGGCATTGTGAATTAAGTGGCGGATCTCCACGCCGAGCTTTGCCTCGATACCAGAGCAACGAAATGAAAATAGAATAAATATTTCATTCCATCGGGAAGGAATTGAACTTACAATCTATCGCACTTACAGCCGCACACTTGTGAGCCTGCGTCACGACTGGCCTAATATTCATATTATTTTTATTAATACGAAAAATCTTTAAGTATTTTACAAATATTTAGAGGCCAGTCGTGGCGCAGTGGCACGACGTGTGACTGTAAAACCGACTGGTTGTGGGTTCGATCCCCACTCGAGGAGATGAAATATTTACTTAAATTTATATTTCTATTTCTTCGCTCTGGTGTCGAGTTCTGGCACTCAACACGCAATGCCTCCAGAATTCGGCAGAAAGTGGGGAACGGAGTGTCTTAACACTAGGTCCCCTCTGTCTACCCTACTGTGTGCGGGATACAGCGTGAAGCTGATTTAATTTTTTTTCTAATAAATAAATTTCTATAAAATGCTACATACTACGAGTATGTACATATAACAAAATCATGATTTGATTTTTTAAAATCATTTCAGCCGTGACGGTGACAGCGGTCGTTAAAAATAATGAAGAGTCCACCGTTGATATTTAATTTAGTTGAAATTTTATTCGTTTTTCTTTCACAATATTATATATTTTTTATTTCTTTAGTAGTAGTGACATTTTTGAAATATATTGAAATATGAGCTTTTATTTCTAGTTATTATTAAATTTAATAGGTATACGCTATAATCCGCATGTAGCAGGGTAGGCGGAATAAACTTTCTACTTTTAGCCTAATTTATGGGACATTGCGTGTTGTGAGGCGGAATTTTTTCTACCAGAGCAATGAATTGCAAAATAATTTGAATACAATCCTTTCCCCCCAATGGGGATCGAACCTTTGTATACATTGTAGTCACACGCTAACCCACTGACCCACAACGGCCTTAATAAGTCACCATCATAATATTTAAATATTATATTATAATAGAACTGCAGTAGGTACTTTGGTTGTAGTCAAAGTTTGTATGTAGCTTTAGCGATGTAATAAATGTTATATTAGACTTTAATACTATAGAATTACAAAATAAAACCAGTATATTTCTTAGACTTGAAGCAGTATCCCAAATACAGCAGACGAAATCTGGTGTCAAAAATTCTGCTGTCTACGCACCGCAAAATTTTCAAGAGATTCGTCTTAAGTTGCGAAACTTAAGCCTCAACGAGACGCTCTGTCCTGATGAAAACCAGAATGAAAAAATGAGAATAATGTATTCCAAACAAAAAGTTAATATACAATAGTCCAAAAGTTACATCTTGACATTTTAGTTGCTAAGCCTTACTCCAATACAGCAGTACGACGAGCGCTGTTACCACGAACTTCCAGCAGGGTAAGTCGACCAAAATAATTGAATCCTCTCCCCCCCCCCCCTCCCCTCCCCCCAAAGACGTGCAAACTGTTTCAATATGGAATTTNGCAGGGTAAGTCGACCAAAATAATTGAATCCTCTCCCCCCCCACCCCTCCCCTCCCCCCAAAGACGTGCAAACTGTTTCAATATGGAATTTGCTGAATCCCATTATAAAAGCGAGTACATCAACATAATCCTTGGAGGAAAACTTTAAGTATATAAGTCCCACCACGATATTACCTTCATTCTTCGTTTTCCGAGACTTTCGGTTATCGTCTTAATGCATGAACTTCTTGGATATTTTAGCAAAACTTCGTATGACTATATTAATTAATAATTTGAGGTCGTCGTGGCGTCGGACCTCAAGGGTGTGATTGTAAACTCCCCCGTTGTGGGTTCGATACCCATTCGGGGGAGTTAAATATTTTCATTTCCTCGTTCTGTAAACGAAACGAAACGCGACTTTGAATTTAAAGCCTTCGTGGCAGTGGCAGTGGTACAAGTGTGTGACTTTCAACGCGACAAGTTGTAGGTTCGATTTTAATTCAAAGAAAGTAAATAATTAATAGATTGAGGCCGGTCGTGGCGCTGCGGCACAAAGTGTGACTGTAAAACCGACTGGTTGTAGGTTCGATCCCCACTGGAGGAGATGAAATATTTACTTAAATTTATATTTCCATTTCTTCGCTCTGGTGTCGAGGCAAAACGCGGCGTTGAGTTCTGCCACTTAACACGCAATACCTCCAAAATTCGGCAGAAAGTGGGGAATGGAGTGTCTTTCACTAGGTTCCCTCTCGCTACCCTGCTGGGTGCGGGATACACCGTGAAGCTGATAAAAAAAAGATAAAAAAAAAATAATAATTTAATTTGCTCGCTCGCAGTTGAGTTCCGCCAGTCAACACACAATGCCTCGGTAATTCGGCGAAAAACAGAGAACGGAAGTGTAGATGAGAATAGATCTTCAAAAGGAAAAATTAAATCTTTTTATATTGTAAAGAACTAATTTATGATAGTAAAATTCCATCGTGACACAGCGGTAGTTTGACTCTAAACACGATTGGTGCGGGTTCGATATATATATATAAGATATTTTAATTTTCTCTCTCTAGTTGACAAAACGCGGCTTTGACTTCTGCCTCTCAACACATAACGTCTCGAAAATTAATCTAACTCAATTATCACGGAGTGGCTTAACACTAGGTTTCCTTTAGCCTACCCTAATATGTGTGAAAAATTTGAATCTAAAAATAAGTGATAAATAATTTTGAAGTCACTGAAGGAAAACCTACGAAGTCATCAGATCAGATATCCTGAATAGTTGCGACACTTGATTCTAAAGGTATTATTAACTTTACAGGCTTCAGTCTCGTGAAAGTAACGGGATACAAATTTTATATAAATTATATCTTTATTTTAGTTAGTTACTTTTGTATATTAAATTTTTTGTCGGAAGGAAAAATTATATAAATTTCTATTAAATCAGCCAGTTAGTCGTGGCGCGGAGAGACAAGGCGACAGGTTGTGGGTTTGATGCCCATTTAAGGAAATTAAATATTTAAATCAAAATTAAATCAGCTTCACGCTGTATCCCGCGCACAGCAGGGTAGGCAGAGGGAACCTAGTGTTAAAACACTCCGTTCCCCACTTTCTGCCGAATGCTGGAGGCATTGCGTGTTGAGTGGCAGAACTCAACGCCGCGCTTAACCTCGACGCCAGAGCGAAGAAATGGAAATATATATTTAAGTAAATATTTCATCTCCTCGAGTGGGGATCGAACCCACAACCAGTCGGTTTTACAGTCACACTTCGTGCCGCTGCGCCAAGCTACAATTTCCTCTCAAATGTTTTTGCATATTTAAAATAATGATTAAGTTTGGGAAATAGCTGAAATATGTTAAAAGTGATATTTCAATAACTGATAGAAAAAAAAACAACGTAATTAAAAATAAATTTGTTGAACATAAGTTTAAAAACGATATTTGTGCATACATACATATCCATTGCATATATATATTTTTAAACATATTGACGAATAAAAGACAACTATTTCCTGCTTCCCAGCCCATCACAAGTAATAAAACATAAAAAGACTATCCAGCAGACGTATAGAAAATTTTCGAAAGTATTTCAGACGTGGATTCAATTCCAGCGCACCTGGCGTCCGACTGCTAAACAAATATACAGTACGGTCGACGAGTCGTGGCCGCATTGAAGTTAGCTAGAGGTTGCACAGATTAGAATTTAGGATTTTTCTAACTTTCAATTATTTACTTCTGAAGTATATATACAATGATTAAAATTTTAAAAAGCCGAACTTCAAAGCGGCCACGATTCGTCAACCGTACTGTACGTATAGTAGTAAAATCTTTATCACCACACTGTTTTGCCTTTTCATAGCATTCTGTCCGTCCGTCCACTGAGACGACCGGATGTGCTCCTAAAAACACAACGCCTCAATAGTTTCAGCTGAATGAATTTGAATAGGGTTGACGAAACGAACGAAATTTGTGTTATATAGTAGTTTTTTTTTTGCATAGAAAGATAGGCAGAAAGAACTTACTGTCAAAACTCTCCTATCTCCGTAGAACAGGAGCCCTGCCTAGCCAGGTGGAGTCACAGTACATTTACTACAGTGTTTTAAAAAAAAATCATTTAAAATTTAAGATGCTGACATTGTGCCGTGCTAGTGGTAGTAAAATCTGTGGTATAAGCAATTTCATTGATTTTATATTACGATTTTTATTACAAGTACATATAAAATCTTTTATAACTTTTTATATTAGTTCATATAGTGACGCCAGTCGTGGCGCAGGGGCACAAAGACTGCGACTGTAACCGCAACAGGATATAAGTTCGATTCCCACTCCAGGAAATGAAATATTAAATATTTTCATTTCCTCGGTCTGGTAATAAGACAAAGCGCGGCCTTGAGCTTCGTCACTCAACACACAACGCCCTAAGAATTCGGCGGAAAGTATTGAACGGAATTATTTTAATGGAACGGAATGTCTTAACGCAAGGTTCCCATGTTCCCTTCGCCTTCCTTGCCATGTGCGAGATACAGCGTGAAGATAAAAAAAAACATAATCATTTTAAGGCTATTGTGATCCACATAGCGTTTAGCTGAAAACGAGATGTTGATTATTACAATTTCCCCACTGAAATAAGCAACATTGAGTTTCTCCACTCCACAGGTAATATCTCAAAATTTGGACTGAATCTAGGGAACGGAGGGTCTTAACTTTAAGTTCTTAAATTACTAACATGGCTGACTAGTTAAGGTTTTTTTTAAGAAAAACAAATTATCATTAGATTACACAAATATACCCAAGATCTCTATACCAACCAAAATCCTTAATAGACATTGTACGTAATATCTCATCTCGCGCCACACAAACTCATCAACCCTAAGCCGACACGACTTGTGTACTCGCGCCGACCGATGCAGCAATATGCACAATACTTCACACTAACAAACATTTATGCACTACATAAAACAAATACGAAACCATTTTCAACCTTAACCCGTTACAATAAGAGCTATATAACCTCAATCGGCTGTAAAATAACGGAAATAGTATGACATTAGCTTGGTTACATTTTAAACTCTATGTAAAGGGGGTAGAGTTCAATTTGTATCGGAGCGTGAAGTGAATAAGAATGTAACAGATACCTTATGTTTGATAAAGTCCATTTTAGTGGCAATGACGCACTCAATTTCATTGTCTCAGATGAGATTCACAACATGCTGGGCTCTAACGACTCTGGCTCACTGGGTGTTTGCAAATTGACTTTGCGTGTGGATCTTTTGGTGTGTTTTGATATAGTTTTGGAGAGGTCTTAGTGACTAATCACTATTTTTGTACACTACATGTCGCTATGAGAAATTGATATCACTAGTATATTACATTTCCAGGTTTTTAGGAGCTTTTTATGGACTTATTTTTTATTGCCTGTGTTATAGTTTTAAGTACTTTTGGTGTGTTGAATATGTGTATGTACACACTAGCGGACGCGAGGCTTCGCCCGCTTAACTATACGAATATTTATTAAATATATTTATTAAATTATTTTCAGTTTTCTATAGGATAAGTAAAAAAATATAAGCCTAAATAATCAAAATAAGCCGAAGTAAAATTCTTAATATTAGAAATAATATATAACTCATTGAAATGAACAAAAAATAATAAGTAAACGTAACCAAAGGAAAATATTAATAAAAAAAAGCAAATCAAAACCGTAAATTGGAATATTATCAACGTAAAATAAATATTTAAAAGTATTAAAATTAAAAGTGACACGAAATATACCAGAACAAAACATAACTTAACCAAATCAAGAAATTAAAAAAATAACTAATGAAAATTAATAAAGAAATTAAAAAAGAAAAAGAATTAATAATAAAGAGCAAATAACCGAAAAAGCAAATAACTAAAAAATATGAACATTTACAAAACCGTCTACGTCGTCTGCCCGTTCGGGTCGGTTATACCGTAACCAAGCCCCCGCACCGTGGGGCTCGCAGGCTAGATCATTTTGAATCAGTGATGTATCCTAAAGTATTCGTCATAATAATATAATATATTTATTATTTCATTGCTTCACGCTGTATCCCGCAAACAGCAGGGTAGGCAGAGGGAACCTAGTGTTAAGACACTCCCTTCCCCACTTTTCGCCAAGTTCTGGAGGCATTGCGTGTTGAGGGGAGGAACTCAACGCCGCGCTTTGCCTCGACACCAGAGCGAAGAAATGAAAATATAAATTTAAATAAATATTTCATTTCCTCGAGTGGGGATCGAACCCACAACCAGTCGATTTTACAGTGACACCTTGCCCCCCTGCGCCACGACTGGATATTATATTAAAAATATTTTTTTTGGTTCCATAAATTAAAAAAATATAAAATTAAATCTACCTCACACGGGTATCAAACGCCGTACCTTCCCTGTACTTACTTATACAGGAAGTGCAAAGTTACAAATTTAAGCATCGAGATAATAATAGACGGCATTATAGTTTCATTATTTTATTTTTGTTTGTTTCAACTTTTATTTAGTGTTGAAAACTCTCGACGAAACGATGTTTAAATTTCACTTGAACTCGGACGTGGTAGTAGCGTAGGTTTTTTTTAGGTCAAATAAGGAATACTTTTTTTTCTGAACATCAGGCTATATTCCACGGTTGTTTGTAGGTAGAGGAAACCTAATGTCGAGACACTCCATTCTCTTGTCTTCGCTCGTCAAATCTTGTTACCAGAGCGAAGAAAAAAATAATGAATTACTCCGATTGGGGTCTTACAACCGTCACGTTTATAGTAAGAATTATATTGTTTTTATAATAAAAGTCAATTAAGCGTATATATATACAAATGACAACTTACGATTTTTTTCAACATAACAGGGCTAGATATAGGAAGCCTAGTGTTAATACACTTCTCTCATTCTCCACAAACTGTCTTATAAGAGTCAGAACTCAGAACATTGAACTTAACGTCATAATTTCTGCTATAGGAAGGATTTTTTTGGAGATCCACAATTAATTAAAGAAATTAAATTAAATTAAATTAAATCAGCTTCACACTGTATCCCGCACACAGCAGGGTAGGCAGAGGGAACCTAATGTTAAAACGCTCCGTTCCCCAATTTCTGCCGATTTCTGGAGGCATTGCGTGGCAGAACTCAACGCCGCGCTTTACCTCGACACCAGAGTGAAGAAATGGAAATATAAATTTAAGTAAATATTTCATCTCCTCGAGTGGGGATCGAACCCACAACTAGTCTGTTTTGCAATCACACTTTGTGCCCCTGCGCCACGACTGGTCATGAAATGTTAATGAAAATCCATTTTAAAGGAATTTTGTTTATAATTTAATAGAATAAAACGGTTTTGCGGTGGACGCGTCATCGCGGCCGACAGCTGCGTCCTGCGCCACGACTGTTTCAAATACATACTTGTGCATTTCACAGAACTGCCTTGCCAGCTTATATTCTGTTAAAATATTATATTTTTTTAGAGTGTTGAAAAAGTTTGTTTCGAATAAAGTACTAAAAAATATTCCTTTTTATTTTAGCTTTGCCCTGCAAATAGCACGGTACGCAGATGAAACCTGGGAAAAAGACATTTCTGTTTCCCACTTTCCGCCGAATTCTGGAAACATTGTGTGTTAAAATCAGCTTCATGCTGTATTCCGCACACAGCAGGGTAGGCAGAGGGAACCTAGTGTTAAGACATTCCGTTTCCCACTTTCCGCTGAATTCTGGAGGCATTGCGTGTTGCGTAACAGAACTCAACGCCGCGCCTAACCTCGACACCAGAGCGAAGAAATGGAAATATAAATTTAAGTAAATATTTCATCTACTCGAGTGGGGATCGAACCCACAACCAGTCGGGTTATACAGTTCACACCTTGTGGCCCTGCGCCACGACCGGCCTCAATATTGTGGTAAAATTCACCGATGCCGCTTCGTTACCAGAGCAGGATATATGGAAATATTAAAATATTATTTAGTTTTCAATAATAAGAATATAAATTTCAATAGAAAAATTCTTCAATTTATTTAATGCATTAGATTTTTATAATATATAATTTTAAACTAAATTATATATTATAAAAAATTAGTTTAAAATTATATATTATAATAAATTATATTATAAAAATCGAATTCATTAACAAAATAAAATCATCTACAACAACAGAATCTTAACACTTAAAAATGATACATACATTACTTATATATGAAAAAAAAAACATCAATATATTTGTAGTAAAAATCAGCCCTCTACGCTCGTAGCCACCCAACCGTAGATCATTCAGGCTACGCCGCTACGTGTAACACACTTCTATTTATAATTGGATATAGACCTATGTTATTTTTATACCATAAATTATATCGGGGAACAAAAGGTACAAGCTCTATCTGCTCTTAGTGTATGGTTTTCACGCTTTATCCCGCATGTGACAGGGTAGGTAGAGGGAAGTTAGGAAACTCCGATATTTTTTTTCTATTTTGTAATAAAAAGCATAAGCATGAAAGTGGCATAAGTGCATGACTGTAAACGCAACGGTTGTGGGTTGGATTTCCACTCGGAGTGATAAATTAATAATCTATAATAAGATTTTCATTTCTTCATACTGGTACCAATGAAAAGCGCGGCGTTGGAATCCGCCACACCAAATTGGAATAAGAGTGTCCTGACACATAATTTTCTCTGTCTAGCCTATAACATGGTGAATACAGCGTGATACTAAACAATCATCACTAACCCTAACAAAATCCGAACCTATAACCAAATCAAATATAACAACATATATACATGTCAACTACGCCAATAGATATAAAAGGGTGGACATGCCTCGCCAAACAGCTTAATGAATAGCGGTCACACAGTTACAGCATGGTTAGCTACAGCTATTGGATACAACCGCAAATACGTATTATCTAAAAATGATTCTAATCAGTTAAAATGTAATCTGTTTTATGAAATCTTTTGTATGAAATAAATGAATATAATGATTACTTTTTGTTATTTTATATTTTAGACTAATTTAAAAAAAAAATCATTATCACTTGGAAGCCTTCGAGGCGCAGTAGCAGCATCATTAAACGACTTACTTGTTTACAGACGCTGGGTTCAATCTCTAGTCAGAGAAATTACTATTTTTTATTTTTCTGTGTAGGCAAGAGAAAAATTGCGTTGAGTTCAGTCACACAACACTAATGTCTCAGTGCTGCCTACCCTGCCATACGAGGAAGCGTATAGCTGATAAAACAGCTGCTGAAGCTGATAGTCTAGTTTTATATATAAATCTTCTGTAAGATGGTAATTTGCATATCTAATCTGTACGTCGATTTGTGAAAACAGTGTTCCCTGTTCTGTGGAAAACGCCTCAAAAATTACTCTTAGAAGGGCCTAGTGCTACTTTTGATACTCGAACGGAAATCACTTGAATGAGATAGGATAAATTATATATTTCTTTTTATTTTATTTAAGAAGCTTGAAAAGCTACTAATGTATTATATCAAATATTACGTTTTATGAAGAGATTATAATTTATGCTTTCATTTTTTCTTTACAATTTCTAAATAAGTCGTTAATTTAGCTGTAAAAATATTATATTGTAGAAGTATTGTTTAATATCTATTTGAAGTCATAAATAACTTACTTCTCTATTTAGAAAATAATGTGTACTTAAGATGCAATTACTCTCATTATGGAGAAGAATAAAGAGAATTAATTCGAGTTCGAGATCTCTTGGCTTTTTTCTATTTGAACCTACCCCTATTGAATGCTATTTAATGAATTCCGCAGTGATACAGCCTCTGAATGTAAACGCGACGATTATGGTTCCCATTTTTGGAATTATTTTCATTTCTTTGCTCCGGTAACAAGACAAAGCGAAGCGTTGATTTACGACACTCAAAGCCCGAAAATTTCTTCTATCACCATTCCCTCTGTCCATCCTGCTATATATCAGGATACAGCGTGGAGCCATCAAAAAATACGACGGCCAGTGAGTTTCAATCGTAAGGTTTTGTAACGCGTAATCGCCTCGTTCCGCGACAAATAGCAACTTTATTCAAATCAGAAGATTTGTTTTAAGAAAATGACAGCAGAAATTAATTTTTGTTTTGGCCCTCGCCAAGTTGACTTGTGAGACGCGCCCTCCTTTCAGTATTGCCTCAAAGGTCGAACATTTTCTTAGAGACGAAATAAATTATAGCAAGCTTTTGTTCGTTTAGTCAGGAATGTATGGTATTAAAATTGAAACGAATGTCTTGTGCTGAGATTTTCGTATTTCATTACTGGAACTGCGAAATTTGGATGCCAATCAAAATATTCTGTTAATGGCGTATTGTAGATTTAGATGTATTAAATATTTGTAGAATTTTGTTATATTTTAAAATTTTTTTTTAGCTTTACGCTGTATTCCACAAGCAGCGGGGTAGGCAATGGAAAACTTAATGTCTTTAAGTATGAATTTAAAAAAATATATATATTCGTAAGTGATTAATTTTTAAAAATATTTGTAGAAATTTTCATTTATATGTACATTTGGCAATAGATATATTAAAAAACAATAATAATAATATAATAAAAAATATTAGTATTAGTTACTTAATGGTTGTGAATTCTATTCCAACTCTGAGGGCTCGTTTTCATTTTTTGCATGTTCCACCACTCAACACTTAACTAGCTGACATTCTCTCTACTTATCCTGCTATATGCGGAAAAAAAACATGAAGCTAAAAACGGCAGCGGCATTATTCGGCAGAAAGTGGGAAACAGAGTGTCTTAACACTAAGTTCCTTCTGCCTACCCTGCTGTGTGCGGGATACAGCATGAAGCCGATTTGATTTAAAAACATACATTTGTTGCGCCATCTATAATCTCATATTTAAACCATATAAACCAAATACAACTGTTCGTACTATAACAAAACATATTTTCTATATTATAACGTAGATGGCGTTCATAAGAGAGAATATAGCGCCATCTACAAAATCAAAGCTGTAGCAGTGTATATGTGGCAAGCATCATTCCAGCAAAGATGAGTAGATGGCGCTGAATAGCAAATTTTTTATAAAAACATTTTTTTATTTAAATATTTTTGTTATATGTATTAGTAATTCATTAATAGGTTTTTTTATATATAATAAATATATCATTATCTATAAAATAATATGTCTAATAATATTATTAATCGTTTTCGTAATTCGACTACTTATATTTTTAAACACCAACACTGTTATAACAAAATTAATAAAAAAAATGTTAATGTAATAATATCGTATAAGAAAATTATTAATATAACAATATATTGAAAATTATCAAAATTATTAATATTATATATTTAGAATTTCATCATAAAGAAAATTAGTATTGGATTTTAAGCTTTCAAAAGAAAGACTCAACTAGAAACTTATCGAGTTTCTAGTTAAAATTAATAATGTAAGTTTAAAAGTAAAATGATAGAGTCTCAACAATTTTCTCAAATAACTAGCCTCAGCTGCAGATCATTTTAATTAAAATTGTTACAAACTTTCTACACGAATTGTAATTGCATAATATTGAATTCAAGAAATTTCTTGTTCAATTTAATTTCATTATTCTATTATGATTATGATAAAATAGGTATACCTAATATAAAAGATATTAATTTTATTTTAACCATTATTTGTATATTATAGTAAACCTGCTGCGTACGGGATATTTTGTGAAGCTAAAGAAAATTAAAGGGTATTTATTCGATGGTTATGGATTCGATCACCATTTGAAAAATTGATTATTTTCTCTGCATTCTCCATCACGTAGAAGAAAGACAGCATTTCTTTATATAACGTCAATATTAGTATGAAGTGAAAACGTTACAATCCGCCTGGTTTAAGGCTGATCTTTGCATTTGTCAATTGTTCATGTCATATAATGCTATTTGACAAACGACCTACCTCTCTTATACTGATAGCAGCGACACATATTTATTCTTAATATTTTTTTTGTTTGATTATTAAAAGTGAAAGATAAAGTTGGCACTATCACTGTACTAAGTAGTAATAGAAAAATGTACGTGACTAACGCCCAATATTAATAACCTATCTCCAACGTCAATCTTAGATTGTTTCATATATCTATCCAATCTTTAGATTGGATAGATATATGAAACAATCTAAGATTGACGTTGGAGATAGGTTATTAATATTGGGCGTAAATAGTTAATAGAATATACTTAGATACGTCGCTGATCTTGACTTTAGACTGTTGTCAAAAGACAAGACGAGAGTAAAAATTATGAATATGCAATAATATAAGAATTGATATATATTTTTTTCTAATACTAAATTTAATTCTTAAGTCTTTTTTTGGTTCTATTTTAATAATCTTTCGCTACTAAAAGATTTAAACAAAAATATTTATTTATTCAAAGAATAAATAAATATTTTTGTTTAAATCTTCTTAATTATCTTTGTTGAACATTTATTCATCTTGTGAACATCGAACGTCATCTGTTGAACATTTATTCTTCTTAATCATCTTTGTTGAACATTTATTTAATGTCTACATTCATAAATAAAAAAATAATAAAACTTTATCATAGTGACATCTATTTGTAAGTTGTAACAATGTGTTCATTCTTCATGCTGTAAAACAGTTTACACAATTGCCGCTAGATGGCGCTTAGTATTTTTTTTCAAATAAATGAACCAGTCGTTGCTCGTAAGAAACATTTATATCCTAAAAATGGTTGGTCTATAAACTTTTTTTGCGCTACTCAACATGGAGTGTCTCCAGAATTGGTCGAAAATTTGGGGAACGAAGTGTCTTAACACTAGGTTCCCTGTGTCTACCCTACTGTGTGAACAGCGTGAAGCTGGTTTTGTATATGTTTTTAGTTATTAATGTTATGTGTACTGTGTTCTTTAGTCTTTTTAAGAAAGTTCTTGGTATAAGAAAAACAGCTAAATGAATAATGCGGCTTCTAAATCAAAACTATTGGAGTCACCGTTAATTTAAAATATAAAAAAATCTAAATTACTAAATAAGTTGATATTTAACATTTTAAACTTCCATTTAATACTAAAAAAGAGTAAATTAGTAGACTTATTTTAAAAGCGCGGGTTCGTTTTTCGTTACGTTCAAATGACGGAATTTATTTAGATGTTACTGTTTTAGGTACTGTTGTATTGTTGCATATTTAAAGTACCATTTAAAATATCAAGTCACTAAATTAAGTCTATAATTGCATTTATTATCGATAAACAGCATAGTTACTTCCCCAATATTGAATGTAGTCCTATTATTAATACATTATGTAATATCTTAATTTTCCTCTATAGCTCACGTGGAACAAGAAATGCTTGTATTAATATACAATGAAATATTATCTTTATTTTTTAAGTATCACATTGTATCTTGAATAGTAGATAAGTCCTCATTTTCAAGTTAATTTTCGAGGCATTGCGTGTTGTGTCGCGGATAAGAGTAAGCATGTTTCGTTACAAGATCAAGAAAACGAAAACTGCTCATCCTTCCGAGAGGAAATCGAACCCACAGCTGCCGCGTTTACAGTCACATGCTTATGCCACTGCGCCACGACTGGATTCTACGTGACAAATATTGAAAAAAATCTACAGACATAAACCACATTCAAGTGCAAACAAAAAAATAATAAGAAATAAATGAAAAATATCGGAAATACAGATACGAAGGAATTGCGAAATCAAAACGAAAGCAACCGCAGCTCGGGGGATGCTTCTAAAACTTTTATTTATGAGTCTCATCGTATAACGGGACCAAATTGAAAATACCCGTCAATACTTCTTATACGTTTTTATTCGCGGGCGTTTCATTTAGGTCGCATTGTCCCACGGTGGTGCGACATTCAATTATGGTTGCCCATCCGTGAATGATTTTAAATTGTTACCTCACAGGGTAAAAGGTGTTTTTTTAATCTAAAGCTAGACAGTAGTCTCACTTCAGTCAGTAGTGACTTGTGATATATGAACTCATTTTTCAAAATTGTATTGTATGTTCATAATGTTGTTATTGTGAAAATTACATAAAAAATGTAATAATATATTTTTTTGTTATTATCATAATATTATGTTTGACGATTTCGTGAAGATATTATATAGCACTTACTAAAAAATAAAAACGTAATAATCATACATTCGTTTCAAAAGTCAACTACATGACAGGTGGCAGTAGTGGACATCGTCCTTTGTCCAACTCGATATCGAACCTATAAACTCTATCTTAATACGATCAGACACTTTCTAACCAAATTGAACTTTATCTTGCGCTTCACTTGCTTGGCTGCCTGCTTTACGTAGGATCTGCATATAGCAAGATAGACATATAGATAGCGAGATAGATATATATCTCTATATAGAAAAACCAAAAATAAAGAATTTGAGATATTGCATGTGGTGGAACTCAACACCGCTTTGTTTTATAATACCAGAGCTCAATAATAACAATCCATTACCCCAATGGGGATCGAACCCACAACCTTTGCATTTACAGTCGACGCACCCTCATTTGCATAATCAATAAATAAATAAAACACATTTTTTTCAATTATCCAAGCAAAAAATAGATATTTTTCCTCGTACACTCTTAGTCGCAGAGTTTTCATTAAACGCCCATTGTTCTACGGTGGCACATCATCCGATTTTAGTTACCCATTTGAAAATGCCTTTGAATTGCTTCCTCATGGGAGAGACAATGGTTTTTTATATGAAGCTGCATAGTAATTTTTGCTTTTTACCATTCTTTTCGTTCTAAATTGTTTAATTCTTTAGGGACAGAGCACAAAGGGTTCTGCGTTGATTATACCTAAGTTTGCGGTCTGTCAGTATAGTTGTCATTAATTTTGGCTATTTAATCAAATGGTATAGGATATTGAACATAGTGGGGGTTTCATTTTAATTGAGGCCAGTCGTGGCGCAGGGGCACAAAGTGTGACTGTAAAACCGAATGGTTGTGAGTTCGATCCCCACTCGAGGTAATGAAATATTTACTTAATTTATATTTTCATTTCTTCGCTCTGGTATCGAGGCAAAGCGCGGCGTTGAGTTCTGCCACTCAACACGCATTGCCTCCAGAATTCGGCAGAAAGTGTTCTACGCCGTAGCTTCGGCATCAGTTATCCAATCGAATAATATTTTCAAAAAAAAAAGTTTTTTAGCTTTACATATTGCTTATTTCATTAAATTTAGCTTGTAGAATACTAAAAGAAAAGGAGCGGAACTCAACTCCGCAACAATGCCCCATAATTTCAAAAAGGACTAATAAAAATATATCGTATTATTCATTTATAGATACAGGTATTTTAATTTTTACGTAGATATAACAAAAATTGAGCAGCGAGGACAGCAGGAGACGACGTCGTTTAGCACAATTTGCATAATATTAAAAAATTAATAAGACGGTAATGTTTCACTCTAATATTCCTTACCGCGGGAATAATTTCACGCTTGTGATATTAGCTTAAATTTCATTTTTTTTTATTTTCACGCTGTAACTCGCATTTATAGCAGGATAGGCTTAGGGAACCTTGTGCTTATATTCATATTCCTATCCCTTTATTTTCGAAACATTACGTGTTGAATAGCCAAACTTAACGCTGTGCTTTGTCTATCTAAGCGTAGAAATGAAAATAATTTAAATATAATAATTTAAATATTAGGCCGTCGTAGCGCAGGGTCACAAGCAGGTGACTGTAAATGCGAGGGTTATAGGTTCAATTATCACTTGGAGGAATGAAATATTTAATATTTTCATTAAAGCAAACCTAAGCGCGGCGTTGAGTTCTACCACACAACACGCAATGCCTCAAAGATTCAGCGGAAAGTGTGATACAGTGTGAACCTAAAAAAAACATTCTCTCAAGTGGAAACGAACCTGCAATCATCGCCATCACTATCAGACCTACTATGTAAGTAATATAAAAATTACCTACGCAATTAAATACTTTGAACTAATTCAATATTTGTACTAAGATCTAACCATACAAATACCAAACAACAAAGTTTTGCGGTACCGAGTAATTCCAAATAAAAGTTTCAAATTAATTCTGGCATCCCCCGGTACCCCTCTACCGGGTAGCCTTTGATCAGTGGATCAGTGGGTCAGCTTTTCAATCGGCCTTCTTATCTCGGAGCTTTATATTTACTAATTAAATTCGGTCGTAAATATGGTTTTGATTAAATCTTTCTTGGGTTTTTGGTTAGAAAACATGATTTTAAGACACTCCGTTCTCCACAGTTTGTATTATACGATTTCAAAATACTGCGTGTCGAGTGGCGGAACTGAGCTCTGCACTTAATATAGCTATAGTGGAGAAATGAAAATAATTCAATCCTTCGAAAGGTGATACCACCTTCCGCCATGAAGGTCAAAAAATAGAATGGGATCACTTAGTACCTAATAGACGTTACACTCCCAGCAAAACAAATGTTTTTTTCTCTAATTTGGCATTTGGGAATCTTACCGACTGTTACAGAAATCACTCAAAACTATTTAACATGAATAATATGAAATCAAATTCGTTATATAAAATACCCATGATATATTGTAAAATGATGTTCATAAATCGTGTACCAGTCAAGAATCGAAGTAGCTATCTATCGTAGCTAGGTGACTAGCGATGCGTAAATTTTGATATAACAACTACATTTCGCACTTATAGTTAGAACTTGGTAAATTATTTCAATTTATTTATATCATTTTTATGATGCGGTTGTAGCGTAATGGGACAACGTCACTGTAATCGTGACCCATCGCGTTTACAATTCGTTCGATTTTTATGTTCTCGGTAAGACGGACGGAGCACAGTGTTAAGTTTCGCGGCTGAACGCAATATGAGTTTAATAGATAGGTACTATGTATAAAAACACAATGACAAATGATAATGATACAAGATGACAGTTTTAAATAACGGATTTCTCCATGCTGTATCTTACTAATGGCAGCTTACGCAGAAGGAACCTAGTGTTAAAACACTCTTTTCGTCAATTGCCGATAAATTGTCGAGGCATTGTAAGTAGAGCAATAGAACTCAACTGTTCTGTGTACTGTTGGAGTTGAAATAGAATCCGTTACTGTTACGCTTACAGTCAGACACTGTGCCACCGCTCCATGACAGGTCTCTTCCTAAACTCGAAGGAACCGCTGATATACTTTTCAAACTTATGTTCTAATAGTTTGAAACATCCAGCTGTATGGAAATTGAACCCTCAACTAAACATACAGTCATTTAATTACATTTTTTAAGTTCATATCTTACTAGCTTTTAAATGTGACTACGCCACTTGGGTCGAATCCAAATAGCTAGCCTTCATCGACAAATGGACTATCCAAAACAAAAGTAACTTTTCAATTTACTTTTCAGTTGCTGAGGTAAGCGCGTTCAACCAAACAAACTCTTCGATGTTATAATATTAGTATAGAGAACTCAAACAATGTTCCTAGTGTTAGTAGTTTCCACAGGTCGCAGCCGGCACTAGCCTCACTCGATAGACCTGCGTTCGGATCACGAGGCATAAATTTTCAAATAAATATTCATTTTTAACTGTTTCCAACGTTTTTTTGAAGCGGGTAACAAAACGAAAATATTTTGTTTATCCATATCTATATCGAGGTTGTCTGGCTGTAAACTTTATTATGTTTGGTGGTTTTATTCAAATTATTCTTATTTCCCCGCTCTAGTGGTTAAAATACGGCGTTGAGTTCCATCGCTAAATATGCAATGTGTCCAAAATTGGGGAACGGAATGTCTTAACTATTGGTTACGGTAAAACAACCTTGATTTTAAAACACTTCGACTTGCTTAAGGACGTTGTCATTACTACTACTATAGGCCTCTATGGTCAGCCAACGAGCTCTGGGAATAGCTGTAGGTGATATTGGACTTGGAAAAAATAAGATTTGCGCTATGATACAAATACTAGTTAATGGAGGTATGAAACTCTAGGTTCCCTATGGTCACAGTACCATGTGAAAGAAATCGTGACAATAAAAATGTCCAGCTGAATTTCTTGCGCCGGTTCTTCTCAGATCTGAGGTAATAACTTTAGGGAACTGGTGGTAAATTATTTGACGTTCAAAATATTTAACATGTAACTTCTTATATTGAATAAAATTGACCTTGATTTCATATGGGAAACTTTTAATAAAAAATAATACGTTAAACTACTTTATTCTTAACAAATAAAATTAAAAGATTTGCTTAAGCTTATATTTCTTTTTTTGCTGCATGGAATTTGTCAAATTCCATGCAGGCGCAGTGGAACTGTATCTGATTTTGGAAGCGATAATTGTGATCCAAAATAAGAAGTTACATACTTCGTTTTGGAAAGTCAAATAACTTAGTACTTGTTCACTGAAGTATAGCCTTAGACCTGCGAAGAACCAGAGGCGCAAGAAATTACGAAATATTTTTGAAAATGAAGCGAGCGTTTAACTCTAGCTCACGACCATCTATTTCGACATTGTGCCACTGATCTACGGACTAACAAATAGTTCTTTATTTTTTTTTAGCTTCCTGTTGAATCACGCACATAACAGGGAACCTGGGAATCTAATGTTAAGGCACTCACACTGAGTGGCAGAAGTCGTTTACCAGAGCTAAGAAACGAAAGTATTAAATATTTAATTTACTTTGATGGAAATCGAACTCACAATCTCAATCTGTCCCGATTACAGTCGCACGTGTCCGTCCACCACAACTGGCCAACAATTCGTTAACTTAAATAGCATTTCCCTGGTCAATCCCATTAAAAACAAAACAAATAACATTAACACCCGCGGAAGCGTCGTATCGTAGATCCGTCAGAAAACTGGGGCGAATCAAATCAGTTCGCATTTCCTCGCGTTACTCACTTTCCCGGGGGCGGAAAAGTTTTTTTATTTATCCCAAAACTGACTTTGACGAAGGGACTTTTGAGAACTTTAATCGACAAATATACATATATTTATAAATATAAAAGTGAATATATTTTAGGCTGTCGTGGCGCGTTAGCACAGTTTGATTCCCATTCGGGAGAATGAATAACTGAATATTATCATTTCTTCGCTGTAGTAACAATTCAAAGTGCGGTGTTGAGTTCCGCTCTTAATACAATGTATTGAAAATTCGGCGGAAATTTAGTTAGTCGGAGAATGGCGTGTCTTAGCACTGAGCTCTTTCTGCCAACACTGCTGTATGCGGGATAAAGCGTGAAAGTGAAAAAAAGTATTAATATACAGCGAAAATCAACACCATGGTTTTTTATTTCCACAGTTATCGCTGGTACACCGATTTATTCGAAACCATATTTTAAACACCTTAGAAGGCCAGTCGTGGGGCACAAAGTGTGCCTGTAAATCGATTGATTGTGGGTTCGATCCCCACTCGAGGAAATAAAATATTTATTGACATTTATATTTTCACTTCTTCGCTCTGGCGTCGAGGCATAAGCGCGGCGTTGAGTTCCGCCACTCAACACACAATGCCTCTAGAATTCGGCAGAAAGTGAACGGGAACTGAGTGAACACTAGGTTTCCACTGCTTACCCTGCTGTGTGCGGCGTGAAGCTGACAAATATTTTAAACAGAATTTTGAAGTCGAGTCCTAAGATAAATTCTGGTATCTTAAATTTTTAATATTGTTTTTCTTAGTAATAATTAATTAAGACATTAAAAATAATGATAATGTTACCGGGCACAGTGGGAATGGCCATTCAGTCAGAAATAAGGTTGATGATAGTATGTCCTTACACAAGCTAGTTTTGGATTCGATATTAGTCGAAGAAATGTTGACATTTAAAATATTTCCATTTTCGCAGGACCAAAGACAAAGCGCTGCGTTGAGCTCCGTTACTCAACACATAATATTTTTTTTCATACAGTTTCTCTTAGTAATTATTCATCAGGATATTAAAAGTAATGATAGTATTACGGGCATAGTGGGAATGGGCATTAGGCGGAAGAAATTAGGTTAAGTGATGTGGTTGCTTTATAAATAAAATATTGTTTTATAACTGTGTTGGTACTTCTGTTATTTATATTAACTAGCTTGTTGAGACCTTCGTGGCGCAGTGGCATAACTACTGTCTGCAAACGTGGTTCAATTTCCACTGAAAGAAATGATTATATTAAAATTGATTACACTTCGAAGCCGATATGAATAGATTTAATATTTTCATTGGTAATTAGGCAAAACGCGGCGTTGAGTTCACCCACTCAACATGCAATGCCTCAAGGATTCAGTGGAAAGTGGGGAAGGAAGTGCCTTAATGAAAAACATAGTGTCTTAACACTAAAAAGTTCCCAGTTATGTGCGGGATATAATCTAAAACTATAAAAAAAAATCCCTCCTCCGACATATATCTAGTGATTTGTGCGGAAAGTGGAGAATGAAATGTCTTAATATTCGGTTCTCTCTACCTACCATGCTTTATGTCGGAGAAAACATAAAGCTGAAATAAAAAAAATTGAACAAGCGCGAGTTGGGCTCGCCCACCGACGGTTCCGAATAAAAGTTAGAGGTGTCTAGTTTTTTCTGAAATTCAGGCTTGGCTTGGCCAGCCCCATTTCATCTGATACCTCACTTGAACTAGCAGCGGCTTAATAATCAAATTGTGCCCCCCTTTTAAGGCTTTTAGGCTTTAACCACAAATGTACAGTTTTCAGAATTTTTCCTTAGTTAGTACTACCTGTAGATATGAGCTGCCAAATTTCATCATTCCAGGTTAACCAAAAGTACCCTAATAATTTTGATTTCCCTTATAATGTCGAAAGACGTGCTTTTTACTATTTAAGGTATTATTTTTTAGGATAAACAAAGAAAATATAGTTTTCAGATTTTTTCCTGAACTAGTACTACCTGTAGATGCTAGATACCAAATGTCATAATTCTAGCTCAACTAGAAGCGCCCTACTAACTTTGATTCCCTTTACAGCGTCGAATATTTTGGCCGACAGACAGACGGACAACATAGTGATCTTATGATTTAGGGTTCCTTTTTTCTTTAAAAGGTACGGAAGCCTAAAAATAAGCTTATTGAAACAATATCGACTTCGAATATCGTACAGAAATATTAATAATATTTATATAGATAGTTTTGATGTGTTAAATTTTAAATGAAACTAATTTAACCGGATTAATCGCGTATATTTAAGATTTTACAATTTGGAAACGCGACGTTTCGAACACTTTGCAGTAGTCCGTGGTCACGGGTAGAATGAGGTGTCATTCGTCTGTCAGTTGACATAAATATTATATCAAACTACCGCCAACGATTTCTTAATTGTCTCGCGTACTGCCCTGGATTCCTGCAGAATGAGCTGATAGTATCTTGCCCTCTGGTATGGTGGGTTTGAGACTTCAATGATTTAATGAGTGGGTCCCAGGTGGTAGAAAGCTTCCAGCCATCCTCTCTATTGAAATTAGGATATTTTTGTATTTCAATAGCCTCGCGGATCATTCTAGGAATGTATCTGTTTTCCTTAGCGAGGATTTGGGGTTTATCAAACCTAATGTAGTGGCTGGGTTTATCCACAGTATGCTCACACACAGCTGACTTCGATACATGCCCATTCTTGATGTCNACGCATGGAAAAAGTTCTGGAGTCTAAAAGAAATATTGAAAGGAACTATACCTATAAATCTAAAGAAAAAAGTTATGGATTCTTGCGTACTCCCCTCTCTCACATATGGATGCCAAACCTGGAAATTCACGCTTAGGGTGAAAAACAAAATAAGAACCTGCCAAAGAAGCATGGAGAGAAGCATCACAAATGTAAAGAAAATACAAAAAATCCCCCATGAGAAAATACGTAAGAAAACAAAAGTCATAGATGCCCTTAAATACTCTCAAAAGCAAAAATGGCGCTGGGCGGGGCATGTAGCAAGGTTAAACGACGGCCGCTGGACTTCTACACTGACGCTGTGGCGGGGCCCAGCAGGCTCGAGAAAGAGAGGGAGACCAATAGCTCGCTGGGAAGACGACATAGTTAAAGTAGCAGGTAAAAACTGGATTACGACAGCTAAAAACAGAGAGAAATGGAAAAGTCTGGAGGAGGCCTTTACCCTCACATGAGAGGGGTTCTTGCATGCCTGCATGATCATTTAATGTTAAGACATTTTTTATTTTCAAATATAACTCAAGAAAATGAAATAAAAAGGATTGATAAAAAAAATATAATTAAATAAATATAATAATAACAAGTAATAAATACATAACATAATACAGAAATGAAATGAAACTAACTGAATTTATAATTAAATATAATATAATAATAACAAATAATAAATAGATAAAACAATACAAAAATGAAATGAAACTAAATGAATTTATAAATAAATTAATATAATAATAAATTACAATTTAACATAATGATAAAATGAATTTATAATTAAATGATCACAATAAAAGTAATATATTAATAATAGAATTTAAATTGTTAACTAGAAACTAAAATGACTAACGAAACTAAATGTATTATAAATCCAAATGTATTACTTAAGATTATAAAATAAGAATTTGATAAATGTATTTTGTTTTAAATGTGCAAGAAATAAAAGGTTTTTTTATTTTTATTTTTTTTTTATTTTATTTATCTAGTATCGAGTGTTATTTGTAGCTTGCTTTAGAACATCAAGCATAAAAAGTTTACAATAAAACAAAAATTTAATTAACTTATTTTAATACAAAAAATTCAAAAAAAACAATTAAAAATATTTTTTTAATGAATTTCTATAACCGGATTACTAGACCTGGGGGAATAGTATAATATAAATATACGCGATTAATATTGTTAAATAGTTTCATTTCAAACATATAAAAATCGTGAAGATCATATCTTACTTTGTTTTTGTTTTTTAGCTTCACGTATCCTGTCAGGCATGGCAGGGACGACAGAGGGTAACTGGAAACCTAATGTTAAGACACTTCGTTCTATTGGACACTTAAAACTTCCTTCAGTTACTTTAACATTTATTTCTCCTATTTCTACCGAACTCTATGAAATTGTTAAATATTTAATTTTTCAAAGTGGGAATCCAACCCATAACCGCTGCATTTACAGTCGTACTTTTATTCTCTTGCGATACTAC
Organism: Heliconius hermathena; assembly: GCA_013403705.1. Classification (NCBI taxonomy): domain Eukaryota; kingdom Metazoa; phylum Arthropoda; class Insecta; order Lepidoptera; family Nymphalidae; genus Heliconius; species Heliconius hermathena. Next base: position 89,042 of record JAAIXJ010000127.1, read on the forward strand.
AGCCTCAATTCTCATTATTTCAATATACACAAAAAGACACACAAACACAAAATACATAATATAAATGCATAGAACACACAAAACATTCAAACTGTCAGTCCGTCCTTCAAGCCAAAACACCAAACTTCAGGAATCTCATTATGCTTTATCTACTTGATTGACAACTACCATCTGATAAATTGTTGACTACGAGTTACGTTACAAAATTCTCCCACAAACCACCCTATTAGGTTTCCTGTGGAACATTTTGTGAATAATTTGAATTTGTTAAGTTCCAAAAAGCGATTGTTGTAAGTTCGATTCCCACGTGTGGAAAAAAAAACCATTTTCTACGGAATTTGAATTTCTTACCGTTATATATGCATATAACGAGTAAAATCGTCAGAAAGTGGAGACATTAATGACTTGTCATATCATATAACACAGTTTTTTCAGCCTATCCCACAAATAGCAGAGAAGACAAAGGGAATCTAGAGTTAAAAGTTTCCCTACTTTCTGCCCAATTTACGAGACCTACGTACCTATTCCAACATGTTTTTGAGGCCATTTTTTACTATGTGCTTATGTAATTATGTGATAAAACCAAAAAACGGAATTAAATTTACGTATAGTAATGATATCACTAACTGAAACTTGGTGATTAGACGAAACTTAAGTACAACCATATAATAATATGATATTATTGCTGGTCTGGCAGATGATGGAGCCCGAATATGGAAATTCTGCGATATCTCTCAGTGAACCCAGCGAGATGGGGATTTTCATTTCTCCTGGTACCTCGGTCAGGACGGCTAATGGAACTCTTAGTGAGTTTTTAGTTTTTTAAAATATTTTTTTTGTACCAAAAGCATATTCCAAAAAAAATTATAATATAAAACACACAAAAGAAAATATTCCACAAATCGATTGTAAATCTGCATTATAACTGCATTTCACCCCCAAGCCATTCCATCCTGTATTCATTTATAAAGTCTCAATAATACCCAAAAGTCAGTATTCGGGCCATTGACTCCTCAATCGCTTGTAAAAAATCCAACCATTTATGATCGTTGAAGCTGCGTCATAACTCAGTTGTTATATCTTTTAACTTCCCTTCTTTAGTTCTTTTAAATATAACATTTGGATTTTAACATTTGATTTGTCTTAATATGTATATTTTTTTAGAATCACATAAAATGCATTTAATGAAAATGGAGTCTTAACACTAGGAATCTGTGAACCTAGTGTTAAAAATTAATTTAATTTAATTTTTAACACTAGGTTCACAGATTCCCTTTGCTTGCCTTTTTATATGCGAAATATAGCGTGAAGCTAAGAAGCTAAATAAAAATTATAAATTGTATTGAAAACAGTTTTCTACAGTTTATAATTAAAGCCCTAGCGGCATTTGAAAGGAAAACAGTTGTGGGTTCGACTCCCTCTATGTAGAATTAATTCTTTTCAATTTGCTTGCTCTGGTAACAAAACAAAGCACGGCGTTATGTTCCGTCACTCACGTCGTCACATACAATGTCTAATCTTCCGATGCAATGTCTTAATAGAGACCTGGGGAACAGAATATATTAACACAAGGTTCTCTTTGCACACACTGTCAAATGCGGGATATAGGGTGAAACTACAAAAAAGTTATCCAATTGTTCTTTATTAATACAAACATTTTTAAATATTTACAACATCTAAAATTAAATATAGATATTTCCCGACTAGATTTTAACCAAAATTGATCTTTCACACTTAAAAAACTTAAAAATCTCACTTTCAAACCTAAACAACAAACAAAACAACACAAAGCAACATAAAGAACGACAAAGAATAAAAACACAAAAAGCACATTTTCTATATAAACACAAAGATCTACATACATATATGTTTATATATACATATATATTACATATACTATGGGCGGCGCCGCTCCGGCGAGACTACCATTGTCTCAGCGGGTAACTTTACACACTATTAAATAACGCCCTACTGTACTTACTGTACAATACAAGGAACTACAGCATTTACTTTATTTTTTTTATAGTTTCACGCTGTATCCCGCATATACCTAGCAGGTTAGGCGGAGAGAATCCAGTATCACGTAACACTTCATCCAATTTTAGACTCATTGCATATTGAGAGACGCCAGGAACAATTAAATAATTCTTTATCCCAAGTGGAAATCAAACACACAACAGTCATGCTTAGTGCTAAGAAGCTGTGTTTCTGCGTTACGACAACTTCTTTCTTTGTTTATATAAAATCATAATTTTTTATTTTAAGCATCAAAATATAGGACCAATTTTCTCCGTTTTCCACCTTCTAGAAAATTTAAATAAATAAATAAAAATTTAGTGTCTTTAGTGTGTCTTTACACTATGTTTCCAGGTTCCCAAAGGGAACATACCCTGCTACTATGCAGGATACAGCGTGAAGCTAAAAAAAACTCTTAAATAGGACTAGAACACGCGACTAAAGTGATCAGATTATATATGTTTCAATAGCATTCACTTTCCTCCCATTTTTCAAGACGTTACGTGTTGAACCCACAACCGTCACCTACAACCAGAAGCTGCACCTACAGAGTATTAACAACTTTACACATTCATATAATCAAGCCAGTAACGTGAGACGTCTAACAAAATTGCCGTCTCCACTTCCAAGGACAAGAGGAAGGTTACTCCAATTTATTAAGACTACAAACCCGATCTTGGCTTGATATCAAAATTCCTTTCTATCGGACAAAATAATGAAGGTCGTGGTGAAATAGTTTTGTGAATATATCTATTGTTATTACTAGTTTTGTGCTTTGGTTCCGTCTGTATTTAAGCAATATGGAAAAGCAAACAGCATTTTTTTTCAGCTTCGCAGGCAGGCCGAAAGCTTAGGATTAAAACACTCCGTTCCCCACTTTCCGCCGAATTCCGCAGGCATTGGGTGTTGAGTGGTGGAGCTCAACGCTGTGCGTTCAGTAAATCAGATGCAATATTTGCAATCAAATTGAATAAATAAACAGCAACAATACTAGCCCTATAGGACCCAGTGGGTTAAGCTTAGCAATCCACCAGTGTTACAATCCGTGTTATAAAAATCGTGGGTAGTTCCTCAAAAATCGTGGGGAATGAAAATGTCTTAACGGGGAACAAAATATCTTAACACTAGGTTCCCAGATTCCCTCAAACTATACCTACTAAAATCAAACGAAACCAAAAAAAAACCTGTAATTTCTGATCAAAGATTTGATGTTTTCTTTTGCTATAATACATAATATACTCGTGAAAGATTTGGTCTTATATTCTCCCACTCTACCCTAGAGGAGTAAATGCTTATATATGTAAATATACTCCGCTGTATATATTCTATAAAACTGTTAAATTTTCAAACGATTATTTCCAAAATAATACTTCGAATGTTATTTCTTTCCAAGTAATATCTGCGTCGCGACAGCTGTCACGAGTGTATGGTACATCAATATTTTACTGATAGACAAAATGCCAAAATGTCTAGACTCTAAGGAGAGAACAGTATTTTTCATATTTACCATTGATTTTATAATTCTTTTTGGATTTTTTGAAAAGTTACTGTATTGTTAAATGTTATTCATGCGTCTATAGATTATATATTATCAATATAATGAAAAAAAAGTTTTTCGTTCTTGTAGGAATTTCGAGTAGTAAGAGGCCAGTCGTGGCGCAGGGGCACAAAGTGTGACTGTAAAATCGATTGGTTGTGGGTTCGATCCCCACTCGTGAAACTGAAGTATTTTTTTTTTCAATTTATTACCATTTAAAAATTAATAAAAGAACAACAAAACATATAACATCTAAAAAACCAAAAAGGTTTGTAATGATGTTAAAAAAGTGATCTTAAATTACACAATTCTAATTTGCAATAAAGTTAAATAATAAATAAGATTTCACAGTAAATTTATAAAAAAGTTAATTAATAAAATAAATAAAGTTAAATACTATTGACAAAATATTTTTTTAACACTTTTTTTATATTTACTTTATTGATAACATTACATACATTTAATGGGAGATCATTTACTATTCTCGGTACGAGGTAGGCCGAAGTGCGTTCGCCGTAAGCGTTGTTGGCTCTTATTGTCCGTAACTGCTTTCTAGAGACAGTTCGCGTATGTACAGGATGTTCAACGGCAATTTTAATTTCATTACAAAAAAAGTATTTTTTTAATAAAATTAAGTATTTTAATTAAGTATTTTTTTAAAGTATTCTTTTTTTTTATTTATTTTTTCATTACTTCGCTCTGATGTCAAGATAAGCATGCGACTGTAAACGCAACTATTGTTGATTTTTGATTGATGATTATTATTTAATATTTTAATTTCAAGTTCCGAGACAAAATGCGGCGTTGAGTTCCGCAATTTAACACGCGATGTCCTAAGAATTCAGCGGAGAGTGGGAAGGTTACAACAAGGTGGCACTAGGTTACCAAGTTCCCTCTGCCTAACCTGATATGTGCGTAACATATCAAATTTCAACTTTCAAGTAGTTATAGTTCCAATTCGAACCGAGGACCAGCTGAACATATTTCTAGTGCTCCATAAAAATGTCTTAAAAAGGTAATTCCCCTGAATGTTACATTTGTAATTTATAAGCCGAGCCTATCCTTTCACTTAGCAAAATTAAATCGTTTTGGAAAGGGAAGTTCGAATGAAACTTTTCAGTGCAGAATCCCTTTGACGAAGATCGATATTACCAAATTAGAAATTTAAAAGATTTCAATACAAAAAAATATGTATGTAACTCAAGATGGTGATCAAAGATATTGAAAAATGTAAGTAATTTAAAGTAAAGTTGAAATTTGTAAGTAATTTAAAGTAAAGTAAAGTTTTTATGAACTTTTAATGCACGTGAGAGTAATTGGTTTTGATGTATTGAAATTTCAATTCTTTTTTGTTTTGAAGAAGGACTAAGGGGTAGTTTTGGGGGGGGGTTGAAAAATTTGACTTTGACTTTGAACTCACAATATGTTGCTTACAGTCAAAAGCTGTACCACCGTGCCACGACATCCTCAAGAAAAGTAAAATTTTGAATTTATGTACTAACATGACACTGGCTTTAACAAATAATCCATTTTACTTTCTTTTGTAATCTTGAAATTGTATACACAACGGAGTGTCAACATTTTGTAACCGCTGATAGCAAATATTTAACTCCGCGTTTACCTTATATTTTGACAGGTTAGGGGCTGTAAGAGTTACCCTTCTTAATAATTTTGTGAAAAAGCTAAAGAATACCTTATAAGGATATATTTAAAGTTGTATTTAGTTTGTTGTACAATTAAACACCATCATGGTGCAGTAGTTAAGTTTAGTTGTAGTTTAGATACGATGGTTGTGGAATCTGTATTTACTTGACGAAAGAAATATATTTTTTCCGATTTCTCAGTGTGAATAGAGTAAGCTATACCTAAAATAGCTGGAAAAATAAAATGCCGCAAATAGTGTATTAAAATTAGATTACTCAGGAACGAACAAATAATTAAGAGAAGAGTTAAGTTAAAAAAAATACATTTTTTTTATTTTTTTTCTATATCTTCGCAGAGGCAGGCTAGCATAAAGACTGTTACACATGTACTATTCAAGTTTCGAGACATTTTGTGTTGAGTGGTAGAATTCAACGCCGTGCTTTGTCATGTTTCCAAAGCGACGCATTGTAAATAATTGATTCCCTCAAACAAGAATCGAACCTACAAAAAATACACAAAAATATGTTTTGTGTATCTTCTACCTATATAACATAAATATTGTGCATAGAGGAAACCAAGCGTGTGCACAGATTATTATATTAATGTTTCGAAAACGTATAAACTTTTGCGTTTCATTGAGTTTGCTTGACAATACCTATATAGATAGATATAGATATATATAAAAGAAAGTTATTGTGTCTTTTCATGCGAACTTTTACAGTTAAACTGATTTTAACAAAGACTGGAGATATGTTGAAAATATTCTTTGTAACTCAATAATAATATGGACTGTATCGTCGTAACTTTGGGGAACTAACTGCTTTTATATCTATACTAAAATTATAAACCCACAGCGTTTGTTCTGTTGAACGCGCTAATCTCAGGAACTATTGGTTTGAATTGAAAAATAAATATTTTAGTCTTGGACAGTTCATTTATCGTCAATAGATCCGATGGAACCCATTATAACCGCGGTCAGGGTTTCGAGATCTTCTTCGGTTTCGGGATATCAGGTATACATACACTACCGCATAGCCACCGTAGTAAGTTATAGGTAAAAGCTAATCTTGTCTAAGTTAGATCTAAGCAACACTTTTTTGAGCGAGAACCGAACCTGAAACCGCCGCGTAGTGTTAAAGCTGGACCACTGCCTTCTTATGATTAAAGTATTATATTATCTTATCGAAATCACTCAACTTTTATTATAAGGCATTATGCCAAAATGTATATAAGATGGACCTTTGCCAATATGCGTTTGACGATATTACTTATCTACGCATATTACTGTAGAGATGAGATCGTAGGCATGATATTACTATAGATGATTGAACTTAATGACTTAACTTAACTTACTTAACTTAGCTTCACGCTTTATCCCTTGCGGGGTAGTCAGAGAGAACGGAGCGCCAAACGCTACGGTCTCTACATACCTCTTTCGCCTCGTCCACTGTCATCAACCTCTTCATACATGCCCTTCGGGGGGTCCTCATGCTTTTTACGTGACCTTCCTCCAGTATCTTTGATACTGTNAATAATTAATATTTTTTTAGATCTCTTTTCATTTTTTGGCTTCACTCGCCTCATAGCAGGATGGATAGGCTTCAGTTTCTTGTAGAGGTAAGTCGTGGAGCATGCAACTGTAAACGCAACTGGTTGTGGGTTAGTTACGAGGGTTTCAGATGGAGGTTTAGCAAAATACGATTTTTATATATATATTTAATTTATTTAGTTTAAATTATACAAAAAAAAATCTAACTTATATATTACTGTCCTCAATGTTAGAGGAAAGCAACGCGAATGGGAAAAATTCCATTCCCATCGTCGTCTACCCGATCTTCTTATTCATCATTTTGTTGCATTCGGCCGCCTATCAGACGGACGCTCGTTTTTACGTAAAATAATTCTTCCACCTGTGACAGGTGTTCATAACTATGTAACAGGTTCGAAAATATTTGTATTTAATATTTTCATTTCTTGTTTTGGTAACGAGGCAAAGCGCAGCGGTGAATTCAACAAGCAATGCCTCAAGAATTCAACAGAAAGTGGGAAGGGGAGTGTCTTAACGGCAAATGAGGCATCATAACACTAGGTAGGTCAGTTCTTTTACCTACCCTGCTTTGTACGCGACACAACATCCAAGTAGCGAAGATGTCGCAGTGAGGATAAAAAGAACGTGCTCAGCTGGTTCTGGCTTACGTCGAACGAATGAGTGATGAAACAATGGAAAAAAAGATTTATAATGGAAAAGTGAGTGATAAGAGAGGTAGGGGGAAACCTCGGCTGACCTTCGAAAATACAGTATCAAAGATACTGTGGGAAGGTCACGTAAAAAGCATGAGGTCCCCCGTAAGGGCAAGTACGAAGAGGTTCATGACAGTGGACGAGGCGAAAGAGGTATGCAGAGACCGTAGCGTTTGACGATCCGTACTGTCTGACTACCCAGCTAGGGATACAGCGTGAAGCTAGATTAGATTAGACAACGTGGAACTAAAATATAAAAACAAAATAACCATTTCCACTTGGGGAATCAAATCCATATCCATCGCGTTTTCAATCCGAAGACGGCTCTTGTTAAGTAAAGTAATAAAAAACTTATGCATTGAAGTTACAGCAAAAAACTTGGCTTAATTAAAGCTGCAAAGACAGTGGGGATCTCTTTATGAATCAACAGTCTTGTAAGAGTCCTTCATCGGCTTCTTCTCAAGTATAACTTTTAATTAGAGGTTTATTATCGTTGAACTAGCTAATATTAGCAGGCTGGTATGTTGTTAGAAGTGGTTAATTTTGTTCAGCTTCACGCTGTATCCCGCACAAATGGCAGAGTAGGCAGAGAGAACTTGGGATCCTATTGTTAAGTCACTACGATAAGATACTTTCGTTCTCCACGTTTACGATGCATTCTAGAGGGAATGCTGGTGAAGTGGCGTACCTCAATGCCGGAATCGAACCCACAACTTGTCGCATCACACGTGTGTGCCTCTACGCGGCTGGCTTCAAGTCTGTCTAATTTATATTCAACAACTTATTTTCTTGCAGGGAAGGCGGAGTGAGCCTGATGACACCTCTTCGTCTTCTGCGCTATACTCTCCAATTTGTTGTGCGTTTTATCAACATAAAACAGAACATTTTAACACTTATAACAAGCGTGAAGCTGAAGCTGCGTTTCCCTTATCAGAGCAGATAATAAAAAAAATTAAAAATTACTCCTCCGACAGATTATCGAACCCACAACTATAGCTTTTACAGCCACTACACCACATACATATATATTTACATATATACAGATAATATGATAGCAAATTTCGAAAGGGAACCGATAAATATTATTCACACACGTCAACCGTCGGAGGGGGCTAGTAGACAGAAAATTAATGTAGTTTCAAACAACGCCCTAATGAAATTAACGCTGCTTGCGATGTCGGTGCGATCGCCGTCTGCTATACAACAAACACTGTGGAATACTTGTAAGGTAGTTTATTTGCTTTATTTTTTTTGGCTTCACGGTGTATCCCGTATTTGGCGGGGTGGGCAGAGGGTTTAATATCAAAACACTCCGATTCCCACTTTCCACACAATTTTCGAGATAAAACGAGTGACGGATCTCAACGTCGCGATTTGTCTTGTGACTGTAATAACAGAGCAAGGAAATGTTTTTTTTTTTATTTCCTAACGTGCTTGATAAAATTTTTGTTCAGTATGTTATTTCAGTACTTATGTAAGTCTTGAAAAATGCCGAAATTCCACCAAAAAAAAAACCTTGCAAAAATCTCTATCTAAATAAAGTTATTTAAACAGTAAAACTGAACACAATTGGTCCCAAAATATAAAACAAAACAAAAATGCCCAATAGGGAATAGCTATCAGATTCAATGAAGCCTCCACCTCTACATTCCGTTACAGTTTGTTACTTCAACCAACGGTGCGTGTCTTTGCAATTGAACTAGTGAAATTTTTGACAAAATCATTGCAAACCAAAGGGCGCCGTCGCAGCACAGTGGCATAGCGTCTGGTTGTGAATGCAACAGTTGAGGGTTCTATTCCCAGTCGGGTGATATTGTTTTTTTACAAAGTTGAAGTCATTTTTATATCAAATCAAACAGAAGCAAAGTAAATCTTTTATAATCATTTCATTCTCTATACATTTATTGTGAAATATTTTATCTTAAAGCATAAAAGAAAAATGTACGCGTTGATTAGAGGACCTCTTCTGGTTTTTTCGTATATTAAAATATATTTGTTTTAATAACCAACTAATGCCAAGACCAATTTTTTTACATTTTTTTCTCCATACAGAGTGATAAATACTTATACTTATATACTTAACCTTTTAGTTAATCCTATTTCTTTCTATAAGCTACTCATAAAATTACACACTACATCAAAAACCACCACTAAGACTAACACAAAAGGCGTTTCAGCCCTGAAAAAATCAACTTCAGTTTAGGAGAAAAAAAGATCGAATGGATCAATCTACCGTAAAATATGCGACGCGCGTCGCTGAAAAAACATCGGGGCATAACGTTACGTGGGACGTCGTCCGCATCGAAAGTGCACGTTGTTTCCAGATTAGCCTGGAATTTGATGAGTTTTTAAGATAAATGCATGGAAATTGTTATAACTTAAAGTTTCACCCTGTATCCCGCGCATAGCAGGGTAGGCAGATGCCTAATTTTTGGCAGAATTTAACGCCGCAACGCGAGTGAAGAAATAAAATTAAATAATACCTTAAGCGGAAATCGAATTACCTTACGCAAATAAACATACAAATACGTAAAATTGTAAAATGAAATATTTTTCTAAATTTATATTTTTATTTCGATCTGGTGTCAAAGCAAAGCGCGGCGTTGAATTTTGCCACTCATCACGCAATGCCTTCAGAATTCGGCGGAAAATGTGGAACGGTGTGTCTTAACGCTGGGTACCCTCTGCTTACCCTGCTGTGTGCGGGGTACAGCGTGAAGCTGATAAAAAAAGTAATCCTTAAAAATCACTTAAAATAGGTCATGAGTAAGAAGAAGACCACAATCCGCAGGTAAAAGTATTGTAATTAACATAAAAAGAAAAAAAAGAAAGACTGAAACGGAGTGAATCGTCAATAAAACCTCTATGTCTAGTTTACAAAATACAGTAGAAACGTCGCAAATTTTAAATAATACCTTATACAAACAACTTGATAAAACATATTCTATCGATTTTTCAGTTTCCATTATGTTTATAAACATCTAAGTCGTTTCACATTCTGCCTCAGAAATTCAAGATAGATATGCTCGTGCTCAAACTCAATACGTGAGTAGTACTCCATATTTACGAGGCAATATCTCTGAATGGATCGCTAATACAGACCTTTTATATGAGCGCTGTCGATAGAAATATAAATATTTACAACAGATATGTATATGGCTTCGATGTGATGAAACTAGCTAATAGTGTAATGATATAGGTACAAATTTGTGTATTTATTATGTATTATCATCATCATCACCATCATCATCGTCATCATCATCATCTGGATAAGTGGCACTTCACTACTGTGCGGTTTTGTATGGATTTCCTTCCACGCGCCACGCAACGTGGAATGGCCTCCGGCGGTGTCCTCTGGTCGATAATTTGTGGTCACGTGTAGCTCCTTTGGTGTTGTTTATCACTTATCGTCAGGTGACCTGTACGCTCTTGGATCTTGTCTTTTCCATAATAGGAAGAATAATAACTTTTTTAAAATTAAAATAATATTCCATTTCCTCGAGTGGGAATCGAATCCACAACCTGTGGCGTTTACATATAGACGCCGCTGTCGCTGGTTTCCATTATGTACATGTCTATACAGTTTAAATATAAATGTATATATGTATGTATAGGCTATTCGATTCCCATCGATAGGCATAGGGTAGAAGGGTACGTGAATCTAATCATTTATTTATTTGTTTACAATTTTTTTATGTTATTAAAATGCTATTAGTTTATATATTTTATGGTTTTTAGGTGAAAATTCCCCCTTCTTTCATAATTCCCCACTAAATCGTCATCAAATATGTTGAACCCAGACTTTTTTTATATTAATTTTACTGCTATCATCTACTGTAGATACAACATCATTAAATGTTTTTCTTCGTCATCATAGTTTGGTGCTAATACTGCTTAAGTATATAAGAGTCTTAAGTTTTTTTCTTTTTAAAATTTACATTTATTAAAATAAAAAAAAACACATATTAAATAAAAAACAATCAATAGTATTGTATCATACGGAAAAATGATCGGAACTAGTTCGATGTCCCACTATCAATGTAATCCGAAAAATCAAATATTTGAGATTATGAGATCAGATTGACTGTAGTTTAAAATTAAAAATAAGATCTATTCCTAATTCACAAGTTGATTGAATCGAACGTAACACAAAACAACAGTGATTGCTGGTTTAGAGTCACAGCACTGTACGACGCGCCTTTGTTAAATAACGAGTGGCACAAGTTAAAAGATAGTAGCGAGAAAAGTAATTGTAATGTGTAAATAAGACATGAGGCCAGACGTGGTGAAGAGCCAATAGCATATGAATGTGAACACCACAGGTTGTGGATTCGTTTCCTTTAGAGGAAATTAAATATTTCATATTTTAATTTTCACGCTAGTAACGAGGCGAAGTGCCGAGTTGAGTTTTGCCACTCAACAAACAATACTTCCTAAATTCGTCAGAAAGTGTGGAAAGTGTCTAAATGAGAACGAAGATTCTTAACAATAATCTAGGTTTCCTCTGTATATATGTAACTGAAAAACTATTTTTTTCATTATATATAAAAGTCGTGGAAATTTCACGAAATTGTACCTACCTTTAGGTAGGGCCCAAGGAATCTGCATGACAAATTTCAGCGTTCTACGTTTTTGTCTTTATTGTCTGTTATCCATTAAGTAAAGCAAGATATTTACTTTATATTTTTTGAAGAAGATTCTTAACAGTATATTTTATTTTCACCTAGATATTTGACAGGATAGGCAGAATGATCCTAGTGTTAAGAGTCTCACTCTGGCAAAATTTCGAGATATCGCGAGTTGACAGCGAAACTCAACTTCCAGAGCGGGAAACACAACTATAATTTTCTAAACAATATAATTTTTTTCAGCTTTACACTGCATTCCTCATATATCAGAAAAGACAGAGAAATTGTAGTGTTAATCCATTCCGTTCCACACTTAAAGCCGAAGTCTGAGATATTGCTTGTGGAGTAGCGGAACTCAACCTGCTTTGCCTTGTTACCAAAGTGAAGAAATGAAAATATTAAACATAAAAACATCTCCAAACAGGAATTGAATCCACAACACCCAATCTTGTGGCCATGACGATTTCAAACAATAAAATATTTTTTTAACAGTTTTTTAAAGTGTTATTCTCGACACTTAGGAAAAAAAACCGAACAGGAACTGGTCGGTTTTCAGGGGGGTTCGAGTCGCGCTACGTTAAAATGTTTATACGTTTTCTAAATAAGTAATAAAACATTTTATCAATATAATAAAATATCTTCCAATATATTCTTATATTTATTTATACCTTGCACCACACGCCACACCCGCGGTTGCAACACTTGTTAGTCACTTTGCTCCGTGACAATGACTCCGTTAAGCCTATTAGATCAGATCTCATTTGTATTATTCGCAAATCCAATTTTCTTGGATACAAGTGTAAATGAAATTCAAGTAGCTGCTACGTATGTATACAATGAACTAGTCTTCGCCTGCAATTTTGTTCGTGTGGATTTTAAGACTTAAAATGTAAAATTCGGTTCTATCCTGTTCTTGTAAGATTATTGAGAAATGCTTTCTTAGTGCTTCCCTAAATTTCCGAATCAGTCTTTTTTTAGTTTCACACTGAATCCCATACATAGCGAAGGCAGGGAGGACCTGGGAACCTAGTGTTAAGACACTTCATTCATATTAAGACACTTGCGTCCCCCACGTTCCAACGAATTCTGGAGACAATACGAATTGATTGGCGGAACTCAACGCTGCGCTTATTTATATTATATAAATATTAAATATTTCATTCCTCGAATGGGAATGGAACCCACAACCTATCGCATTTACTACACGACTGGTCTCAATATATTATTTGAATTGAATTAGCTTCACGCTGTATCCCGCACACAGCAGGGTAGGCAGAGGGAACCTAGTGTTAAGACACTCCGTTCCCCACTTTCTGCCGAATTCTGGAGGCATTGCGTGTTGAGTGGCAGAACTCAACGCCGCGCTTAACCTCGACACCAGAGCGAAGAAATGGAAATATAAATTTAAGTAAATATTTCATCTCCTCGAGTGGGGATCGAACCCACAACCAGTCGGTTTTGCAGTCACACCTCGTGCCGCTGCGCCACGACCGGCCTCAATAATATATTATTTAACACTTAAAATCTCAAATCAATACATAATTACGATTCAAACTATCCACAAGTTCTCAATCTATTAGGCAATACTCCCCAAAGTGAAGTGAAGGCGACGTGAACGCCTAATGGCTTTGTGGTGTCTATTAATGTCTATTAAGATCTAGGGTAAACAGTTCGGGGCTTGCTCGCAGCAAACACTTGTTAGCTTGAATAACTTTGCAAGCAATTTATATTAGTATTTTGATGGGAAACGAATTGAATGCCATCTAAACTTTTTTTTAGAGTGTTGATAGAAAAGATTTCTTTTTATTAAATTCACCTAGTATATCGCGAATATCAAGTTAAAGATGTGTGTGGTAAACCACGGTCCTCAACGCCATGCTTCGTTTTGTTATCAGAAAGAGTAAAAGAAAATAATTCATTCTCCCGAGTGGGATCGAACCCAAAACCGTGGCGGAAAAAAAGAGGGACAAGAAAATATTAAAAAAACAATAATTAGCTTAGATTTTGTTAAAACTAGCCAACCCTTATAAATTATGTTTGTTGTTTTTTAATAAACTATATTCTTAAGTAAAGTGCTTAATCTTTTTTTTAATAATCTTAATCTTTTCCGAAATTACGGAACTCGGTATAAAAAATCCTTTAATGTTGGATAGTTCATTTATCAGGCTATAGACTAAATTACATCACGTACCCATTGTACCTGCGGCCAGAGATACTTCGGGCACTTTGAATTGGCTTTGTGTCATAAAAAGCTTTTAGTTATTTCAATTCGATCAAAAGGGCAGATACAGCAGACAGTCGTGGCGCAGGAGCACAGTGTGAGACCTTAAACGCGACAGATTGTGGGTTCGATTATAACTTGAAGAAATGAAATACTTAATAGTTTCATTTCCTCACTTTGATATCGAGATAAAGCGCGGCGCTGAATTCCGCCACTCATCACGTAATGCCTCCAGAATTCAGCGGAAAGAGTGAAACGAAAGAGTCTTAATGCAAGCGGAGTGTTGTAACACTTGGTTCCCATATTCCCCACTGTCTACCCTGCCATGTGAGGGTCACAGCCTAAAGCTAAAAAAATAATCAAGCCAGCGAAGCCGCCAGCAAAATATTGAATTGCATATAAATTCTTTCATATAACAAATCTTAAACTAACCAAGTAGTAGGCAGATCACGTGAGAATCAGTATACTTGTGTTATTACTGCATTTCTGCAAACTGCCGCGTTATGGTGTCTGGAGATTCCACTTTATGGGATTTTGGATTTTATGAACCTATAAGAGGCTATTATGGCGCAGTTGAAACGTGCTTAAAAGTACTGGGTACGAATTCCAGTGAAAATGATTTTATTGTTGTCTATGACTGAAAAGATTTTTATCATAATATTATATATCTATATATATAAAAGGACATGTACTGACTGACTGAGGTAAGACGCACGCACAGCCGTAACCGCTGTGCGTAGAAACGTGAAATTTGGACAGATGTTTATTTTCATAATCTGGACATCCACTAAGAAGTGATTTAGAAAAAATTTTACCCTAAAGGGTGAAATAGGGCTTGAAAGTTTGTATAGATTTTTTTAAACATTTTTAAAGTGTTATTCCACACTTAGGAAAGAAAAATACTTATTTAGAAAACGTATAAAAATTTGAACGCAGCGGGACTTGAACCCGCGCCTCCTGGAAACCGACCAGGCGCTCTGACCACTAAGCCATGCGTTCTCGCCAAGCTGCGTCGAAATTTTTATACGCTTGTTACAACTTATTTATGTTGTTAGTTTGTATAGATTTTTTTTAAATCGGCACCGATTTTTATAAAATTTGAAATTCAGACTCTTAAAAATATTTCATAGAACATGTGTTTCATGGTTTTTTAGAATTCACCCCCTAAGGGTTCAAATAAGAGGTTGAAATTTTATATGGAAAAATCTTTAAATCGCCACCGTTTTTTATAAAAAAATAAATTCAGATTGTTAAAAATATTTTATTGAACACGTGTTTCGTGGTTTTTTTAGTGAATTCTAATTTTCAGCAGCAAATAAGCGGGCGAAGGTGCGCGCTCCCACTTGTTATATTATAAAAAAGAATAATTAATAACAATGTATTAATTGATGATTTTGATGTCGCAGGTGCACAAGAGAGTGCAATTGTAAGCGCGACACGTTGTAGGTTCGATTCCCATTCGAGGAATTGAAATATTTTATACTTTTATATCCGCGCTGATATCGAGACAAAGCGTGGCGTTGAGTTTCGTCTCTCCACATGCAAATACCTCGGGAATTCGACGAAAGAAGTGTGGAACGGATGTGTTTTAATGGGGACGGAGTGTCTTAACATTAAGTTTCTACGTTATCTTAGCTTCACGCTGTATCCCGCATATGCTATATGCGGGACGCAGCGTGAAGTTATAGAAGAAAAAAAAATTGCATAAAATTTTTAAGTAACAGTCAAGAACATTATGCTTGAAGTATGTAAGTCATATAACAAAGTGTTGTCAAGAGCGGGCTAGTTGCAGGCGAATCACGTATACGTCTTGATGTAACGATCGTTTTGGTATCTGGTTATTATAAGAGTGTGAGCTAACATAGTTCAAGTTTACTTTGTTTTGAGAATTTTCCTTATATATTTTATGTAAAAATATTATTTTTCGTATGAAATTAATATTTTTATACTAATAACGGTGGAGATATATGTATTTTGCGTTTATTTTGCGTTTATTTCCGTCACTCAATACGCAATGTCTCCAATTTGTACGGAAAATGGAGAACAGTGTCGTGCTAAGCTTGCTCTACTGTCAATGCTATATGCGTGATAAAGCGTGAAAATCAAAGAGAATACTAAATTAATTCATAAAAAAATCAACATAACTATTTCAAATCAGTATTCGAACCCTTACCACATAATATAAAGATACATACATACAATATATAGTTTTAAAAAGCACCAGCATTTCTATCTCAGACATAATGTTCCATTCAGAGAGACTGAAAAGGCGAATTTAAAGACCGTCTGATAAATAGACTTGGAAGTTTGTATAAAGAACAGATAAATATAGATTAAAGTACAATGTTTTATTTGTAGAGACCATTAGTCTTTCCTGGTTTGTCTGTGAATTTTGTGAGTGGTTGGTTCAAATTTGTTGAAAGTTTTTTATTTCTGCAAATAAATTTATTTCAGAGACCGTCGAGGCGCAGGAGCAGAAACGTACGACAGTAAACGTGGCGGGATGTGCCTTCGATTTCCACTTGATTTAATATTTAAGATTATTGTTTCCTCGTTCAGGTAACGTGACAAAGCAAGACATTGAGTACTGTCACTCAGCACGTAATGCCTTCACAATTCGGTAGACAGTGAGGAACGGAATTTCCTCAATAGCAATGGAGTGTCTTAACACTAGGTTCCCAAGATCACTCTGTCTACCATGCTATGTACGGGATACAGCGTGAAGCTAAAAAATAAGCAGCATTTAAAAAAAAAAACTTAAGAGAATCGCAGCATTGAAAATGAAAACTTATATTATTCTTATATCTCTTTACCCAACAAAACAAATTCTAATAAATATATTTCATTTGAACCTAGGCAGCGACAGTGGTAAAAATTTAAAATTGAAAACAGTCGTACCACTACGGGACGATATTGAACGGCGCAATATGAAAACGGATAGACCGTGATTGACAGATGCTCCAGTCGTATTCAGAATTGTATTACCATCCAGACTTGACTCTTTGTTTTGTTGCTAAATTGTTTCAGAAATGACTTTATTTGGAAAAATGAAAATGGCATAAAAAACACATTTTGATTTTATTTCAAATTGTATTATTTTATATGGAAGGTGTATAGCTAAAACATATACGTGTAAGCTGGGTATGCAGAGGGAACCTAGTATTCAGACATTTTGTTCCCAATGCACTATCTTCAATTCATTTCCTCGAGTGGGAATCATCATCGAACCCACTAACGATGTGTTTACAGTCAGGCGCTGTGTTCAAAATTAGTATTTGGGTAATTTAAGACGTACGTTTTAGCGGCTCGCCCACGGCTTCGCCCGCTTAAAATACATGATTACTGATTTAATAAGCACAATCGATTGACAACTATAATGACTTCTAATATGACTTTTTTTTTACGATATTATCGTCAAAGAATTTTTGATTGTTTTAAATAAAAAAATACGACCATTGTTGATATTTGATATTTATAAAATATACATAAAGCTAATTATGTATTACACGTATATATTTTTGTAACTTTATGTTCTTTTTACCTATATAATATACGTCTCATCATAATTCTAAAACTCTGTTAAATGTGCTGATGTCAGTGAATAATTTAATTTAGGTTGTAGGATTCATAATATTCTTTGTAAAATAACTGTATTAATTGCATATTAACTCCTGTACAGTTTTTAAATTAGTTACATATATTATATGAACGAACCAACCAAAATATCTTTGTATTTACTTGATATTTCTTTCAAGATCGTTCTTTATCTCTGTGTTGAATTAAAATAAATTAAAATTAGCTTCACGCTGTATCCCGCACATAGCAGGGTAGGCAGAGGGAACCTAGTGTTAAGACAC
>JAAIXJ010000127.1:107728-131517 GCA_013403705.1 Heliconius hermathena
CTGATATTTTTGGGTTAACAATAGGTGCGTATAAAAAAAGAATTAAAGCCATTACCGAGAAAGTAAATAATAATAATTGTTAAAAGTAACAATAAAACTGAACTATATATTATATATTTATTATGTGAGTATGTGTGTAATTGTGTATGCGTATTTATATCTGTTATGTATATATTTAATATTGTTATCATTATTTTTTTTTAATTATTCATTACAATATCTCCTATAGTTATTATAGTTAGTAAGATTGTATTGTAATATCACTTTTATTTCTATTGTTATAGTAAGTAGAGGATAACGGTGTGATTTGTACATAGATTTAGTTTATTACATTGTATAAGATATATTTTCTCATATGTACAAATGTTTGTTATCCCAAATAAATAAAATAAAATAAAATAAAATAAAATAAAATATGTCATAAGTTAGACAAAGGCTAGTCGTTGCACGGGGGCACAAGCGTGTGGCTGTAAACGCGATATATTTTAGGTTCGACGCCCACTCGAGGGAACGAAATATTAGATATTTTAGGCAATAAGTTCTGTCACTAAACATGTAATGCCTCCAGAATTTGGCAGAAAGTAGTAGTAAAGGAGATTTCTTAATAGGATCGGAATGCTTTACTTACCATTAGGTTCCCTTTGTCTACCTTACTATGTGCAGAATATAATAACAACTTTACAAAGCTACCTGATAAGGCATTACATGTTGAGTATTATAAATAAGCAAATCTTTAAAAGAAATAGATAAATCATTTGATTTTTTTGCTTCATGCCGTATCCCGCATTTAGCGTTTTTCACCTAATCTTCGAGATTTTGCGTGTTGAGTAGCGTTGGCTCAATATCGCGATTTATCTTGTAAAGTGAGCCAAATAAAAAAAATCTATCCTCGAGCTAGAATCGAACCTTAGAACGTTTTACTAACTACGACAGCTTCAATAATTACATGGCCCATTGCACAAACACAGTTACTATATACATTATTTACTATTATTATCAAATAAATCAGCTTCACGCTGTATCCCGCACACAGCAGGGTAGACAGAAGGAACCTAGTGTTAAGACACTCAGTTCCCCACTTTCTGCCGAATTGTGGAAGCATTGCGTGTCGAGTGGCAGAACTCAACGCCGCGCTTAACCTCGACACCAGAGCGAAGAAATGGAAATATAAATTTGAGTAAATAATTCATCTCCTCGAGTGGGGATCGAACCCACAACCAGTCGCTTTTACAGTCACACCTCGTGCCGCTGCGCCACGACTGGCCTTAACTATTTACTATTATTAAATACATATATTAAACAAAACTAACATTCTATTTGGATACGGCGCAATGAACGCGTTTCCGTTGTGTCTGATACGATTCCTGTTTTACGTTTAAATTAACTGTCATATAGAAAATGATGACTACCATTTATATACAAGCTTTGGGGACTACGTGGTGCAGCAGTACAACTGACTGACTATATGACTATAAAAGCGACGGTTGTGGTTTCGATCCCCATTCAGTGAAACATATTAACTTTATTTCCTCGTACTGGTAACAAGACACAGCGTGGTATTGAGTTTCCCCACTTTACACGAAATGTCTCGAAAATTGAACGGAAAATGGGGAACGGAGTGTTTTAACACAAGGTTCCGGCTAGATACACTGATATATGCAAGTTGTAGCATGCTATTATATATTAAATAAATTAAATCTATTTATTCTACCGTGATGGTTTAGTTTGTCAATATGTAAAAGTGTAAATAAAAAGACTAGTGTTAATTAGGACTAGAGTTAACAAACGCCAGGATTTGTTCAATTGTACTGAGAAGCCCAAATTTAAAGAATATAACTCAAGCCAACCGAGTTATGGCATTCAAATACCTACTGCCCCATTGCGCCACAATCACAGCTAGATTTTTTTAGCTTCACACTGTACCCCGCGCTCAACAGAGTAGGGAGAGGGAATCTAATATTTGGACACTTCGTTCCCCATTTTCCGCCGAGTTCTGAAGGCATTACGTGTTGAATGGCGGAAATAAACTCCGCGTTTGCCTCGATACCAGAGTGAAAAAATAAAAATATTTAATATTTAATTTCCTCGAGTGGGAATCGAACCTACAGCCTGCCGCAGTTCTGTAACCCACATGCTTGTGCCTCTGCGAAACGACTGGCTGTTAAATGACAGTTAGATATTATGTAGATATTGCATTTAATTTCCGATTGGTCATAATAAATACTGTTAACGAGTATAATTATTATTTTACCTAATAGCGCTCTAGTATAAATGATAGGAAAAAAAAATTGTTATGCCACTTACAAATATATTTTCTTTGGAGTTTTCGTAAAATGTATTGATTTACCTGAAAATAAAAACAAATATTATAATTTATTTCACTTAAATACATTCATATTACTTTTAGTAAAAATTGTATAAGACTTTTTAAATAAAACTATTTTAACCGGATTAATCGCGTATATTTTGTATTTTTATACATTTTTGGAAACCCGACGTTTCGAACACTTTGCAGTAGTCCGTGGTCACGGGTAGACTGAGGTGGCATTCGTCTGTCAGTTGACATAATTATTATATCAAACTACCGCCAACGATTTCTTAATTGCCTCGCGTACTGCCCTGGATTCCTGCAGAATGAGCTGATAGTATCTTGCCCTCTGGTATGGTGGGTTTGAGACTTCAATGATTTTATGAGTGGGTCCCAGGTGGTAGAAAGCTTCCAGCCATCCTCTCTATTGAAATTAGGATGTTTTTGTATTTCAATAGCCTCGCGGATCATTCTAGGAATGTATCTGTTTTCCTTAGCTGGGTGGCTTGTTGGTCTTCTGACAACGCTGTCAGAAGACCAACAAGCCACCCATCCATCAAAACCATATTCAAGCCTAACAAGAAAGTGAGCCAATTCTTGAGACAAGTAAAAAGTAATATTCCTTTACAGAGTGCAGGTGTATACAAACTAGACTGTAACTGTGGCTTATCATACATCGGTCAAACAAAGAGAAGCATCGGTGTTAGGGTGAAAGAACACATCTCCGATATCAAGAATGGGCATGTATCGAAGTCAGCTGTGTGTGAGCATACTGTGGATAAACCCAGCCACTACATTAGGTTTGATAAACCCCAAATCCTCGCTAAGGAAAACAGATACATTCCTAGAATGATCCGCGAGGCTATTGAAATACAAAAACATCCTAATTTCAATAGAGAGGATGGCTGGAAGCTTTCTACCACCTGGGACCCACTCATAAAATCATTGAAGTCTCAAACCCACCATACCAGAGGGCAAGATACTATCAGCTCATTCTGCAGGAATCCAGGGCAGTACGCGAGGCAATTAAGAAATCGTTGGCGGTAGTTTGATATAATAATTATGTCAACTGACAGACGAATGCCACCTCAGTCTACCCGTGACCACGGACTACTGCAAAGTGTTCGAAACGTCGGGTTTCCAAAAATGTATAAAAGTACAAAATATACGCGATTAATCCGGTTAAAATAGTTTTATTTAAAATGTGTAATAATCGTGAAAATCAAAGAACTTATTATGTATAAGACTTGTATCGCATTATATACACTTTGCGTATATTGTTTAGTTAGAAAATTAAATCAGATTAATGCTGTATCCCAGCGGGATACAGCTCACAGCAAGTCTACTGAGTGCGGGATACGGTGTGCGGGGGACAGAGGGAACCTAGTGCTAAAACATTTCGTTCCCCACTTTCCGTTGAATTCCGGAGGCATTGCCTGTGGAGTGACGAAACTCAACGCCGCGCTTTATTTCGACACTAGAGCAAAGAAATGGAAATATAAATTTAAATAAATATTTAATTTTGTGGAATGGGGATCGAATTCACAACCAGTCGCGCTTACAGTCACACTTTGTGCCCCTGCGCCATGACTGATGGCCTCAACTTCCACTTGTGCTGTTAAGATTCTCCGTTCCCCATGCACCTACCAGTTTTTAAGATATTGCGTCCTTGAGTAAGAATCCAACTCACAACAGAGTCCCATGCTGCGCAACGTCGATTTAACTACTGTTTCCGTATGTTATTTTATTTTCAGCATGCAGCTAGAGAATCAAGATCGTAAATATAAAAAAAGATATGTAAGTGCACTTTTTCTTACGACTATCAAACAAATTCCTCAATCTCCAAAGGAAAAGGATAAAATAAGGGGTGTTTGTACATAGAACGGAGAGTCTTTTCAGTAGGTTATCTATTCTGTTTTACATACAAAAGATTTATTAACATTAAAAAAAAATACCTATTTGCCTGATGTGATTTAAATAGATACGATAATTAAAATAAATAGTTTCAATATGTACCACGTATATAAAAGAGTAGGCATAAGAATCAAGTGTTAAAACACTCCGTTTCACACTCTCCGCTCCATTTTCACGACATTAAGTGTTCAGTGTTGGGACATAACGCCGCGCACCACTTACCAGAGCAAGAAAATATAAAAGTAATTTAACAAAAAAAATCTCGATGTTGAGTTCCGCTACTCAATACGTACTCTTATAAAATTGAGCCGTATGTTAGAAATATGGCGCGTCTTACAAATACGTTCCTTAAGCCCATCCAACTATAAGCGAAAAACAGAAAAAAAATATATATGTTATAGAAAGTCCCCCAAAAACATACTATTGGAACTATCCAAGCAATATTTCACTCTTATCTAACCTAAGCCTAACATTACAAGAAGGCGTTGTAAGTAAAAGGCAAGCGAAAACAAAAACATTTTATTCAAAATAGTTACAGCAGTAATATACGTAGCGCAGGTGTGAGGGTCCAAAAGTTATTTTTTCGCGCCCCTCTGGCTATCTTTCAGCGAGGTTTTTATCGTCGTGTGATACGGTGAGCCCTTTTTTGTGATAACGTCCTGTCCTTTTAGGGTTCTGTACTGAAATTTAGATTTTTTTTTGTATAAGATGTAAATATTTGTTTCTTATATCACTTGGCAATTAGGGTAATTAACTGTTTCTTCACGAGACATAATTAGTAGGTTCACGCTGTTTCCGCGTACACAGACACCCAGAGGGAACCTAGTGTTAAGACAATGTGATTTACGTCAGTACATAAATTATATCTTATGTGTTTATTTTTTATAATAAATGAAAGTGAGGAACTGAAGCATCTTAATGGGAAAGTGTCTAGTGCCTATCAAGTTCCCAGATTTCTTTTGCCTACCCAGACAATACAGCATGAAGCTAAAAAAAATATGAGAGGTGGTCGTGTCGCTTTGGGCCAATGTCTAACTGTAAACGTGATGGATGTGAGTTCGATATCCACTCATGCAAAATGACAATATTTAAAAATTATTTTCATTTTCCGGTTCACCAAAATACTGTACGCGACATGTACAATATGTAGTAGCGTGGCGTTGCCTACCACCAAATAAATGTCTCGAAAATTCAGCTGAAACCGAGGAACAGTGTCTTAACATTCCGTTCCCACCGTCCACCGTGCTATACGGGAAAAAGCATAAAGCTGTTTTTTACTTGACTACAATGTTTTTTTTATAAAATGTCACACAAGTATTAATAAAAAAATCGGAATTTTAACCTACAGACTCCTATTTTGTAAATATAATGTGTAAATTTGAGTTGTTTATACTACACAACGTCCACATTACAACTACACTACAGGGCCGTTGTGGCTCAGTGGGACAGTGTCTACGTAAACGCAACGATTTTAGGTTAGATCCTAACTCGGGGAAAAATTGAGTTTAATATATTTGTATTTTAATTCCAGCAAAGGAATGACGTTTAGCTCCGCCACTCAATATGTTATGTCTCGAAAAATTTCTTAGTCTTAACACTAGGCAACCACCGTCAACCACGCTACACGAGAAGCGGTTTTTTTAACTACACTATAAAAAAAAATTTCATAAACTAACACCACATATTAAAAATAAAACCGTAGTTTTAACCTACAGACTCCCATTGTTACATGTTTATACGCATCGTCCACATTTAAGCCCAAGGCTATTAGATACGAGCGTATTCTTGTTTTTCACCAAGTCGTCTTTTGTCATGTTTCATACTTGGATTTACAAGAAAATATTATATTTGTATAAGTTATGGATACACACTGTATTCCGCATATAGTAGGGTAAGGCAGAGGGAAACTAGTGTTAAGACACTTTGTTTTATTATGCCTTCATAACGTGTTGAGTTTTGGAACTTAACGTCATGCTTTGTTTTGTTACCAGAGCAAGGAAATAGTTTCTCTGTTTGAGATACTGGGTATTCAGTACCGGAACTCAACACCGCATCTTTCCAGAGCAGGAAAACAAAAATAGCATTTCATTCCCCCTAGTGGACATTGACCCTGTAGTTTGAGGCTCTTCACAGTGTCACGAAGGCCAATGAAAATTGTTTAAAGTAAAAATAAGCATTTCGCTGAGTAACACAGTTTTAAAACTAAAAATGATCATTTTCATACTTCTACAATTTTTAGTTAAAAAAAAAATATTCTTATAATTTTAGTAGAATTGTTGCTGTTTAAGTAGAAAGCTTTTGTGTCCCACTCAAGTATTCATTGTTCTAAAGTTTAAAAATAATAATTTATTCATTCATTAACAAAGTGGATTTTTTGCATAATGGTTGTAAAAGAAAGATTAGTACATTTTCAAATTAACATTTAAGTTATTATTGTTTTTTTCTTTCAGCTTTACTCTGAAATGAATGGGAATTTATTGTTCAGACACTCTTTTCCCAAGAAGAATCTTCTGTCTCCCACTTTTCGCTGAATTCTTGAGTCGCTGATGTAGTAGCAAAAGTTGCTTCCTTCTGCGTAGCCTGCTATGAGAGTAAAAACGTAATGCTGGTTTTTTAAAGAGAGTGAATTTGTAAAGAAGGACAATTACTTTGGAATGGGAACCATTGAGACGGTAGTGGCTTTGATTCCTACTCGAAGGAGTGATATGTTTATTTTGTTCTATTCAAATAAATACATCTAATGACTACTTTATCTTATAGTAGAAGCTATCGTGGCGCATAAGTCCAGCGTCCGACTGCAGCCACGAAGTTTTGGTTCGAAGAAATCAGTCACTTTTAATCTCTTCGCTCTAGAGGACACTGCACAAAGTACAGCGTTTAGTTCCACTTAGCAACATGCAATGTCTTAAAGAACGAGGTAGTGTATGCAAAAAAAATGACATCAAAATGAAAACGAACCTATAAAAATAAGTTTCACGCTCCTTAACACTTCATTTCCTTAATTGGAAGGAAAATCGTAATATTTCCTTAGATCCAATTTACGATTATAATTTCCTTAAAAGTTATTTGCCTTTCGCGGGAATTATATCAGTCATAATACTAAGTAGATTTCCGTCCGCAGCTCCGCTTGCTTTTTCAATTATATTTCGTAAAAAGTTTTAAATGAATCTATTAAAGAAAAAACAAAGTTTAATTCTCTTTTTACATGTTCAGGAGAACAGTATTTGGGATTCCTTTTCTTGGATATTTCTTTATTTTTAGACACTTTTTGATTATTTTTAGGGTCTTAAGAAAGCTGAAAGGTAAGTAACTCCTTTCTTTCTCATTTTTCTTTTAAAATAATTGCTCTAATCTTAGCACATTGACAAAAACAACGATAAAGTTATTTTTCAAAATATTCGATATTTTTTCTCTTTGGTGGAGAGAGGTGAGGAGAGGGGACTATAGTGTTTTAACACTAGGTTTATATATATATTTACAAACATACAGAGACAAAAAAACTTTTTCGTATACGTTAAAAGGAAAATTTTCACAATTTGCAAGTAATCTCGACGGACTCGAGGCAGGTGCGTCGACTTTCTATGACACTTGTTTTTTCTAATTGTATAAGGGGACTGCAATTACTATACTTAGGTTTAGTTGTTTCCATTAATAAAATCTTGTACCAATAGGGAGTAGTATGGGAGAGAGACAACGATTGATCTTCGAGAATACGGTATAGATACGCTGTTGGACGGTAACATAAAAAGCAAGACTCTCCTATATGAAGAGGTTGATGACAGTGGAAAGAGGTATGAGGAGACCGTAGAGTTCGGCGCATCGTTTTCTCTGGCTTTACCACTAGGAACAAAGTGAGATCTTGTTTGTTTGCAAATTTGTAGTAGATAATTATTTATATTTTTTACAAGTAAAAAATATAGGTTAGTAGGAAACGATCATATTTTTTCACAACATATTTTTCCCCTATATGGGGAAAAAACGTTGATCGTACATACTTCCAACACAAGAACGGCGT
Source organism: Heliconius hermathena (assembly GCA_013403705.1). Classification (NCBI taxonomy): domain Eukaryota; kingdom Metazoa; phylum Arthropoda; class Insecta; order Lepidoptera; family Nymphalidae; genus Heliconius; species Heliconius hermathena. The sequence continues at coordinate 115,966 of JAAIXJ010000127.1, forward strand.
ATTTTATCTGAAAATATATATTTTACTAATAATAAAAAATATATATACGAGTCCATAAACATTAACCCAAAAAACACCCTAAAAATGCATATTTTTATTATAATAATACCACGTAGAATTATATAGGCAGAGTTATACGTTCCATAATAGTTGTATGAACACAGCGCGGTCGGATATAGAAATAATAAATTCAAACAGCCATTGTTAAGAAGACGGAGGTCCGATACCAGCCTGACCCCAGAAATGAATGTATGTTATTGTGATTTGTTATACCATAAACTGTTTTGATAAATATAAGTGTTGATGAAATATACATATATATAAAGCTAGTCGTGGCGCAGGGGTACAAGCGCGTGACGTGCGTGGATTCGATTCCCACTCTAGAAAACAAAATATTTAATATTTTCATTTCTTCGCTCTGGTACCGAGGCAAAGCGCGGCGTTCAGTTCTGAAACCAAACACGCAATAATTCCAGAATTCAGCGGAAAGTGGGGAACGGAGTGTCTCAACACTAGGCTCCCTCTGCCTACCCTGCTACATGCATACATACAAGCTGAAAAAGAAAATTTAAAATTTTTCCTTTGTCATAAAGATTTTTAAAAAAGTAAAGAATGCCTCTGGAGAATTTGACGAACATTGGGGAAAGAAGTGTTTTAATAATAACGGAGTGTCTTAGCACTGGGTTCCCAGGTTCCCTCTGCCTACCATGCTATGTGCAGGATACAGTGTGAAATTAAAAAAATATTACAATAAATATTTTTGTCGGTCTATTTGAACATATCTTTGGGCCATTCAACAAAAATCAAACTTTTATTGATTTGAATGTGAAAATTTTGTCATTTAAAACTAAAAAATACAAATATTAAATCACAATTTTTCTACTATATATTTATAATAATCATCAATATATTTTGTAACTGATATCCCAAACACCTTTGAATATATTATTCAATAAATAATGCCTTGGCTCGTGATGTGTCTAGTGGTTAGAATCGTTTATAGTTGTGATCGTGAAGAACCCAAAATCTTTTAGAGATTCAGAGGTAACAGTATTAAGAATTCCATATTATGCCATTAGAAGGTATCGCTTTAATAAGATATTTGCCATCAGAAGTTGTTCTTGTGTCAGTTATTTAGATAACTGGAAACTCGACAATATGACATTGTCATAACTCGAAGCTCGTCCGAAGAAAAGCCAAGAGCGCGTCCTATCTTCCTCTCCACTATAACTGCGAACTAGTTATAATAAAAGGAAGAAAGAGTACGGGCACCGCCCCGCCCCTACACCGTGAGTTCCGACCAGACCGTGGCTTTACAGTCATCGTTGAACCCTCCGAGACGTTTGTGTGTGATCTTTCCGAAGGTACTTGTTACGCTTGTTTATATTAAGATTGTATTAGAATGGTGATTCGTGATGTTGATTGATTTGTGAGATCAATATAAGTCGTTGGAACGAACGCACTACCGCTAGGCGGCCGATATGTTAAATAAACGCACGGCACACACCCCACAGTCGTGTCTCGAACCGTAGGCGGACACTACTACATACACCAGAGTTCCAGGACATAAAATAGCACCACACACCCGTATGAGACAGGCGGACACTACTACATACACCGGAGCTGGGACATAAAATAGCACCACACACCTACTAGTCGTATACCAAGTCATAGACGTGGTATAAAATATGTCAATGACCAACGCCATACAAGCATAGCTTACGTATCGCGAGCGTACTGCGAGACGGCATCAGCCACGACATAGTTAATGTCGCTATAACAGTTCGCATAAGCCCATCACGTCAGCCTCCGCAACGTCAAGCAACATTCAATATTATAATATTGGTCAAAGATAACTTTGATCCACAATATGTGTCGCTCCTACACATAAATTGCCTTTATAAGAAATTCGATCCTAAAAGATCGTGCCATCATAGGCTTCAAATTATCATATTATATTTATAATATGTTTGGTACGAGTCTTTATGTGCATCATATTTATTAGTACCGTAGTACTTAATAGTTTAACTCGACCGCTGCCTTCCGAGTTCTGCACCCACCTATATAGACAGAACGACGGTCGCGACACTCGGGACGACAATACACGAACTTGTCTCGAGTAATATGCTATTCAATATATATAGTTTGTATTATACATAATTAACTATGTTATTTATGTGTATTGCCATGTATAATTATATTTTATTTATTTTTTTATTTTTAACTTATACCCAAGGTACATACTGTTACAATTTTAATTTAAATATTCCCTCCAGCTGGAGAGATTCACTATCATTTTTTCACTCCCAGTCGTCCCAACACTTGGTTCCCTTTGCCTACCGGAGGCTGCCTACTGCGAGATACAGCGTGCAACTAAGATGAAAACATAAACATTTAATAAACAAAAAACTTTGACAATAGTCCCTCTCTAACACTCGAGGTCGGTGGGACCCTAATTTACATACTTTTAGATCGGCTATTGAATGTTAAACAATAAGAACAAAAGGAAATCTATTTGACATCATATTATGATCCAAAGGATTTTATAATATCGCCTGTTTAGGAGAAAAGTTTGGTTAGAATTTTATTTAGCATACAGTACAAATCCTAGCAGGGTTTGTATTTAAAGTTAAAATTTTAGTAAAAACCATAGTATCACGCTCATCTGTGGCGGGATATGCGTAAATTATTTTGTGTCAAACAACTAAGTCTTTCACTTTGCGTTGAATTTGAGATGTATTTTTGAGTGGCGTAAGTTAACCGCGCTTATTTTGATCTTATCAGAGTGTGAAAATTAATAATAACTCATTGCATCGAATGAAGATCGCACGTATAATCTCGATTAAAACGAACGCTGTCAGCAATAACTTTTGTGAATACATATTTTTTACGGTTCTGGCTATAACAACAAATTACTAAGAAAGATAATAAAATATTTTTTTAAGGCTCCCATACAACAAACGTGCTTTTCTGCTCTTTGATAGATAATGTTACGCATTACCTATCAAACTTTGAACCCATGACAAACAAAATCAAACCAAAAAAATAAATTAAATCAGCTTCGCGCTGTATCCCCCACACAGTAGGGTAGACAGAGGGAACCTAGTGTTAAGACATTCCGTTCCCGAATTTCCGCCGAATTTGGAGGCATTGCGTGTTGATTGACGGAACCGCCATTTGCCTCGTCACTAGAGCGAAGAAATGGAAATATAAATTTAAATAAATATTTAATTCCCTCGAGTGGGGATCGAACCCACAAACGTCGCGTTACATTCACACCCTTTTGGTCCTGGGTCACGACGGTCTCTTAAGTATATAAAAAAATGTCATTATATTTCTATTAGCCTAAACCTGTATGCCGTACATATTAGGATAGAGAGAAGTTAGTAGTATTAACACACTCCTCTATCCATTTTCCGCTTGAATTCGAAACATTGTGTATTGATGAGTAGTAGAACTTGACGCTGCATATGTCGTCTTCCAAAGGCAAAAAAAAATATTTTCCCCATTAAAAATCGAATTCACAACCGACATCTTACAATGAGAAGCTGCGCTACTGCGCTATAAAGACCCTATGATACTATATATCTCTTTGATTGTTTATCTTTCCAAAGAGAAAAATAAAGTTTTTTGAGATTGAGCCAGACGGGTTTGGACGGTTTAATTTTAACAAGACTTTTGTTAATATTATTCCAAGTTTACAGGAATCAGGGATACGGCCGTCTATTATAGTTTGCGAGAAATTATATCGTATAGAACGGGTGGTGAACGTAAACCTCGTGGTGGGATCTTTTTTGAATTTACATAAAAAGAGAATGGTGACTGTTTGTTTACTTTGATTTACTTGTATATCTTGTCGTCCTGTTATATTACAAAATAGACGGTAGAGAGTTAATTTTAGAATGTTTTTTTTTATTTTCTATATATAATTTGAATATTATGATCCATTCCATGGTGAAATGAATTTAAATAAAAATTGTGTATGAAATTTTAAGTACCCGAGGTTATCTTAATCGTAAGCACAGTGGTTTACTCGAAGGCATTAACGTCATATACTAATATAGCTTGCCTTCCTCGACAAATGAACTATCCAACACAAACATATTATTTCGTATTCGAACCATTAATTCCTGAGATTAACTCGTTCAACCAAACAAACACTTAAACTTTGCAATATTAAGTAGATATGTAAAAGTCAATTTCTTTAATACCATATCAATAGTCATTAGAATGTGCTGTGTCCGATAGCGGATATAAGCTAAGGAAACTTTAACACGTCGTCAGCTTAACTTTAAATGACTTCTTATCCTATTAAGTAAAGTTTGTCTTGTGTGGCAGAGTAGACTGTTTAATGTCATTGAATATTACCTTTAGGTCACGAATTCAGATCCTAGAAATTTCTTGCTGTGGTAGAAAAAGTGTGGTATTGAGCACCGCAAGAGTCAATACGGAATGTCTCGAAAATTGGGCAAAAAGTTGGGGAGTGGTGAAACCCAACACTACGTATACTGCTATGAGTTCGATACAACATGTACATAAAGAAAACTGAGTGTTTATAAATATTGCGTATGATAATTTTACGTGATAACATCTTATAAAAACATAGATGAAAACTTACATACCTTTATTAATAGAATTAAATTATTATCACAGAATTATTTTGTATAATAGAAAGAAAGGATTAGTTAAAAAATATATATATTTTTGGATTAATTAAGATTTATTTGTCCTCGTTCATTCAAATAGTCTTTTACTTAAATTATACACATTCATTACAAGAAACAATGAATAGATAGATGTGTCACAAACCGAACGTGAAAGCCGATCGTGTCTCTCTATTCGATCGTGTTTCTTTGTTGTACGCTCTCGCTTGCACACTTAGCTCAGGCGGAACGTGACACTGACTCATAGCTTTTCGTGCGTGCAGTCAGCGTTCATCGACTTATAAGACGTCACGTCAAAATATACTAAGAGCGCTCAAAATATGGAAGCAAAATTTGCAAAGAACTTTCAAAAACAAAAGTTACAGCAGCAGTCAAAAGAAATTGTAACTACTCAAAGGAAACTCACAAACAGTATGATAAAACGCAAACAATGTAAGTTCCCCAAGTTGACGGGACCGTGTCAGAGATTACCATAAATCAAACGCTGAAGATGCTGCTGATTTTTTTATGATTCTCATTTTTTATTTACATTATATTGTTACCATTGAGGTCAGTCGTGGCGCAGCGGCACGAAATGTGATTGTAAAACCGACTGGTTGTGGGTTCGATTCCCACTCGAGGAGATGAAATATTTACTTAAATTTATATTTTCATTTCTTCGCTCTGGTGTCGAGGCTAAGCGCGGCGTTGAGTTCTGGCACTTAACATGCAATATCTCCAGAATTCGGCAGAAAGTGGGGAACAGAGTGTCTTAATACTAGGTTTCCTCTGCCTACCCTGCAGCGTGAAGCTAATTTAATTTATTTAATTTATATTGTTACTTATGCTATCCCGATGGCCTTGTGAAGCAACAATACATTGTCCTGATTGTAACCGAAATGTTTGTGGGTTCGATTTCCATTCAGAGTAATGAAGTATTTTCATTTCCTCTCTCTGGTATGAAAAAAAGCGTGGCGTAGAAACTGGAGAACGGAAAGCCATAACACTAGATTTCCAGGTTCCTTCTGCACACTCTGCTATGTGTGGGCTACAGTGTTAAGCTAAAAAACAAATAAATAACAACAATAGCTTTTTGAGCGAACATCTAACTTCACGTATCAATAACTAACGTATCAATAACTAACTTCACGTACCATCATATATTTATAAAATTAAAAAAAAATAAATTAACTTCACGCTGTATCCCGCACACAGCAGGGTAGGTAGAGGGAACCTAGTGTTAAGACACTCCGTTCCCCACTTTCTGCCGAATTCTGGAGGCATTGCGTGTTGAGTGGCAGAACTCAACGCCGCGCTTAACCTCGACACCAGAGCGAAGAAATGGAAATATAAATTTAAGTAAATATTTCATCTCCTCGAGTGGGGATCGAACCCACAACCAGTCGGTTTTGCAGTCACACCTCGTGCCGCTGCGCCACGACCGGCCTCATTATATATTTATCATTTCAGTATTAAAAGAAATTGGTAAAAAAATAATTTATTTCCTCAGAGAAGAGAAACTGAGGGAACCTAGTATAAGACACTATTTCCTATCATCTACTTAAAAAATAACCATTTAAAATATCTAAATCAGTTAACATACTAAGAATTTCAACAATTTACCAAAAAGTTGAGGCAATTCCCAGAAACAATCAAGCTATTTGCCTGCCTATAATACATTTCAAAGTCTTATGTGAGAGCAACTGGGTTGGAAATTTGTCGAGTTCGGTAATATTTAGAAGTTCTTTGGTGAATTCTGTAGCTATTGTTCTTTTGTTTAGTAGTTTTAGTATTAACGCACCTATTTTAATTATAAGATATATATTTTTAATGAAAAATAAATAAATAATATTATTGTGATGCATTTGTGATGCCTGAAGTGGTTGTGAGTTTAATAATTATTTTGATTTCTACATACATGGGCTTAAACGTCACTTTGAAAAAAAAATTATAAATAAAAAATATTAAATTATTTTCATTCCCCTGCTAATAACGAAGCATAGTGTGTCGTTAAGTTCCGCAACTCAACGCGCAATAAATTCGGCGGAAATTTTAAAACGGCATTATATTAATGGTAACGGAGTGTCTTAATACTAGATTTCCAGGTTCCCTTTGCCTAACCTACACATGCCATATAAAGATACAACGTGAAGCTAGAGAAATATCCTCTGGCACACTTCTAGCTTTGACCTTATAACTTGAACTAAATTAACAATGAGCCAGCACTGTCCAAGAAAATCCTCAATTTTCTCGTTCTTCCAGAAGATTAGAGTAAATCGACCTATATTTATCAATTTAACGCTAGTACCGACGACGGACGCAACTTACTGGAAAATGTCAATGTTCTAAATTGTCGATCCGTTTAATGCTTATTGACTGTTTTATTTTTGTTATTTCAGTATTTTATTCTAATTTAACTTACCATGACTCAGCAACCTTGGAAGTGCTGGCAGGGCTGGCTGGGTTGATTAATTTCCAGTTGCATGAATATTTAATGAACTTAAAATTTTTCATATATAACAATTTTGTAAAGGTGGCTAAAGTCAGTCAGTCATTTATAACAATTATAACAACTATGGCTGTGAGTTCGATTCTCAATAGAAAAAACGACTCATTTATATTTCTTCGCTATGGTAAGTCAAAAGGTGATGTTGAAATCTGGGAATCGTGCACAACGGTTTCGGAAATAGAGCTTAAGGCACTATTTTCTCCCTATACACCCAGCTACATACGGGATAAAGCGTGAATACAAAACCAAAAATAAAACTAAAACAACAGCATCGAAACAGAAACGTCAATTGCTTTATTGAGTTTTAAAAAATCTGACATATGTTTGTACAAATTTAAAGGATTACCGATACGTTGGGATTGTGACTGGACGCGTTTTTTTTTATTTCGCAAACTGTAAAATGAAAACAGAATGTGTTGCTTTTCCACCCGCCCCTTTGTTTATATACAGCTATAAATCAGTTAACGCGAGACTCGGTTGTGTACAATGCTTTACATCGCACAGTGATTTAGATTGTTAGTTTTTAATTTTTTTCAACTACTGGCTGTCGTGTTAGAGATTTTTCTCCATTCGGCATTAGTAAATGCGTAAACTATTTATAAATCATTTTGATTTCTATTTTTGATAAGGCTTTAGTTAAGTTTTGGGTAAAAAAAGGACTTAACGATGCCAAAAGACAATTATGTATTTTACACTTTTTGAATTATTGCAGAAGACACTATCAAAGGTTGTATTTTTTTACCGCATACATTGACGTATTTTATTTGAAAATTACAATAGTTCCCTCCTCTCGATGGGAAATCGAGATCGCAACCGGCACGTTGCTACTACTTCTTTCCAACCTACATACATAAATATCCATTTTAGTGTCCATATTCTAAACCGTTCATCAATTATTCAAGTGTTATTACTGTACACTAAATCATAGCTTCACGCTGTTTCCCTCACAAGCGAGCTAGGCAGAGTGAACCTGGGAACCTGATGTTAAGGTACTCCGTTCCTCTTTGGTTTGGTTCGCTAGTTGGGACCGGCACCGAGTGGGAATCGAACAAATGTCGCATATACTGTCGCAGGCTTGTGCCACTGTGCCACGATGGTATAGGCGTCAACATGTAGACTTCATCTAATAATTTAAAATCAAGCAACCTTTGATCCGACAACCTTAGGACATACAATCCTTTTAATTCCAACATATTGTGATAAGCTTATGAAAAGCTTAAGGCAAGCAACATAGAAATACACTTACTACCGCAATTGTAGCGGTCATTAATATCTGTATTATACACGACGAGACGGGCACGACACTACTTACGACGATAATTTACAAGATTATTTCTTTTTTAAAGTTAAGAAATCTTTTTTTTTTCAGTATTTGTACATATTTAGGTACGCCTCTTTATTAAATTGGTATATGGAGGATCGTGTCTTAATAATTAGACATTCATAAAAATAACTATTTTTGACTGGCACATTTAACTGTCTTGAATGATATAATTTAATATACTACAAATATTGGAAAACATTGGAAATATTTTTGGATAATTTCAAAATATTGTTCTTAAGATCGTAAAAGGAATTAATATTGATTTTAGTTTATATTGATTTTTATATGGATATAATATAGACTTTAAATAAATGTGTGGAATCAACTATAGCTGTATTTGCTTAATCCCTACTCGTTCCCCACCATAAAGATACTAAACCACAATATAAGATCACTATTAGTTACTTATAGTAAATAGACAAATCGAACCTAGAAACCGATGCGTTTACATGTAAACATTGTGCTGCTGCATCACAATGATGTATATAATATTAATATATAATCTAATCAGCTTCACGCTGTACCCCTGCACACATCAGGATAGGCAGAGGGAACCTAGAGTTAAAACACTCCTTTCTCCAATTTCCACCAAATTCTGGAGGCATTGCGCGTTGAGCGGCGGAACTCAACGCCTCGAGGCTCGCCGCGCTTTGGCTCGACAACAAATCAAATATTTCATTTCCTCTAGTGGGGATTGAACCCACAACTAGTCACTTTTACCGTCACATTTCGTACCCCTGCGGAACGACGGGAGCAATCCCGTAATATTAATATATATACATTTTTATATACCATACCGTTTGATACCGTATATGTGTAAATATAATAATAATTTATTTGAAAATATTACAGAAATACAAATAAATCAATCGTAATTTATAACAGGCTCTTAACCCTTGACGTGCGCCGTCATCGGTCATCCTCGAGGCATTGTTATTGGATTACACATAAGACGCCCATATAAGGTAAACAATCTCGACTTGATTATGACATTATTCCCACTGCTGTAGCGTTTGAATGGACTAAACTAATAGTATTCAAGATGGATGTATGTTTACTTATATATTATCGATATTCGCGTTGGGAGGTCTTCTGTAGACCTATTTTTTTAGTTCCATGTTGTATTCTGCACATAGCAGGGTAGGCAGAAGGAATTTGGGAACCTATGGTTAAGACACTTCATTCTCATTAAGAAACTTCCATACCACAGTACCACTTAGTAATTTATTACACAAAACAAACAATTATTCTTAAGTCTGGAATATTTTTAGTATTATATTTCTTGTGCAGAGCAGTGAATCTTAAACTCGCCTTTGTTTAAATAAACAACTAACATGTTTATTCTAATTATTATTCATATTTCCCATAAAATATGACTTGAGGAATTAGCATAACATGCTAATCTTAGGAAATACTGGGCAGAATAATACTTATTTAGAAAACTTATAAAAATTTCAACGTAGTGGGACTCGAACCCGCGGCTCCTGGAAACCGACCAGGTGCTCTGACCACTGAGCCATATGTTCTATCCCGCCACGTTCAAATTTTTATACGTTTTCTAAATAAGTATTTTTCTTTCCTAAGTGTGGAATAACACTTTAAAAAATTTTAAAAATACTGGTCAGATTTGAAAAAAATATTTTTATGATTTTATAAAGGACTGTATTATCAGACTTGTTTGTCATATACAATATAGTTATTTCAAAGAGTTTTCATTAGAGCAAAGCTACAGGCATATGCTAGTGAAGACAATATAAATAAACAAATGCCACTCAAAGACCAGATGAAGTTGTTTCAAGTGAACGTGTTTCGTGAAATGCCTTCCCAGGGCGGGAGACGTTCACAATCGAAAGGAAATGTTAATTCGTCCTGGGACCGCCAGCAGCGGAGGGTTAAAGCGTTATTTATAACGCACGATGAAAAATACATTTGTAATATGTCTACGGCTATACCTTTATGTACGTGGGCAAGTTAATCTGCCGTTCGTCTTGATTTTTTTTCTATTTTCGCGGTTTTTTTGCGTAGAGAGAGCTTTTATTTCGAGGCCATCGTGGTGCAATGGCGTATAGTAAACGCGATTGTTGTAGGTTCGACTCCAGTCGTGGTAATGAAATATTTAATATTTTTATTTTCTCGTTTGGATAACAGCCGAAGTATAGTATTTAATTCTACCACTCATCACGTAATGCCTCAAGAATTCGGCAAAAAGTGGAGAACGGAAGTGTTTATGTGGATAAAGCATTTTTACAGTAGGTCCCAAGGTTCCCTCTGCCTACCATTCTCTTGGCAGGATATAGCGTGACGTTAAAACCATATTTCGTGATAACAAGAAACATGAGTGGCGTTGAATTACGCTACGGTCTCCACATACCTATTTCACCTAGTCCACTGTCATCAACATCTTCGTACATGACTTTTGGGGAGCCCTCCTCCTTTTTACGTGACCTTCCTCCAGTATCATCGATACTGTGTTTCTAAGTTCAAGGACAAAGTGGACCAAGGACGTGGAGTACAAAGTGATTTAACACTAGATTCTCTCTACATTGCTAATCGAGAAAAAAGCTTGAAACTATAAAAAACAGAATACAAATACATAATTACTATAATGTAATTAGATACAACAAATATCTCGAACGATTCACGATATCAACAACAAATAGGGAAACATTCATTAGCACACTTTGCGTGATTAAACGATTGTGATCTTATCGCGTAATACACGCTATCAGAGTACGTGACGGACTGCGGAACGTATTAACCATTTATTATGAAATTATAAGGAGATTAGGTTATTATTGTATTTTGTTGTCTTGTCCCGATTGAATTTTATTGGAAAGGTGTTTGGTGTTGGTATTTTTTTAAAGAAAGTATGGCAAGTATAGTGATTCAACGTAAAGTAGTCAGTACTTTAATATCCTCTTTTACCCAAAACCCCTCTTAGAGATACTATTTATTTAATATATCGACTGGTTGTAGGTTCGATACTCTCTCGAGGAAATGATATATTTATTTAAATTTATATTTTTTGGTAAAGCGCGGCGTTGAGTTCCGCCGTTCAACACGCAATTGCTCCAGATTTCGGCGGAAAGTATTTTAACACTAAAGCTTTTTTTTATTATAGAATGGGTGCAATATATGATTTAGTTGTTAGAGATTCGTAATATTGTGAGTCGAATAACTATTAAGACACCGTTGAGATATTGTCCGTTTCCCAATGTAAAAAAAAAATATTATAAAACGTTTAGAATCAAACTTTTGTTCCCCTGCGCCACAAATGGTCATAATAGTGATAAATAATGTCATAATAATAGGACTTAGGGCTTATATGGAGAAAGTGTGTGAGTAACAAATGGTTTTTATTCACATGTAATGCCTGAACTTAATAATTTTATTTGAGCTTTGTATTAGTAATCAATTGAGGCCGGTCGTGGCGCAGCGGCACGAGGTGTGACTGCAAAACCGACTGGTTGTGGGTTCGATCCCCACTCGAGAAGATGAAATATTTACTTAAATTTATATTTCCATTTCTTCGCTCTGGTGTCGAGGTTAAGCGCGGCGTTGNTTTTTTTTTATTAGTAATCAATTTAAATGTTATATTCAATATTAATAAAGAATTCAGATTTTATTGCACAAATTTGTGTTTTTGGCTTTATTATTAAAAATGTAATTATAAAGAATAATAAGAGTGGCAGTTAATAAAAGTTAGAATTAAAAAAAACAAGGCAGAGTAAATAAATAATGCATTTATATTATTAGTCTTAAGAAAATATTAACACTTAAATTAAGCAACTTCGTCCTGATCAATAGGTAGCAGATCCAAAAATATAATTGCCAGGATCGCTAGGATTTTCGGATATAAAATATTCTTTCCACAACTCTTGAAACTCTTTCCATGATATGGTTTTCTTTCCTCGGGACATAAATTCAAAGGCAACCACACTGTCTTCTTTAAGAAGACCAAAAGACTGGAGAACATTGGCAAATTCCTCAACGTCTATACTTCCATCACCACCGTCATCTTGTAAGTCAAATATGAATTTGCAATACAGGTTCTGCCATTCAAAAGCTTTACTTGGATTTTTTGCATATTCTTGCCACATTTCGAGCCATTCTTCAATAGAAACCTGTCCATCTTGGTTGGCATCTGCTGTCTTGACTAGGGATTCCCAAATATTTGTTAAAACACTTTTTGTTTCTTTATATTTCTCTTCAGAAGGAGTCCAGCCTCTCACTTTGGCTATATTTTCCAGTGCAATATCAAAATCACTTTTATCAATATTACCACTTGAATTGTGATCAAAGAAGGAATGGAATAAATAAAGAAGTTTCATTTTCCTAAATTCAGACAGCATGTTTATATATGTTGTATGGACGATGACCACAAGACTACAATTCTTTTAATTTCTACTAACCATATATTACCGTGGGCTTTATCTTATTATTGCCGTATCATTTATTGTGACACTGATATCATTTACTTATTAAATATATACATATATGCCTAAATATTCAGTTATTAAACATTTTTTTAGTTTTTTGGTTTAGTTATTTTTTTGCTTCAACCTTCGACTTTAATAGTGGGGATGATCTTAAAACACTTGTTAAAAATATATTTTTCTATAAGAAAAAAGAAACCCTTTATCCTCAAGAATATAGAAAAACCTCATATATCTGTATGACAAATAAGAATTTTTAAAATGTAATTTGAATTTGCCATTCACCGTGCACTGCAAGTCTCGCGGGAGAACCGTCACGGAGAATATTGTTTGGGAAATGATGACTGCGAGGAAATAGTAAAGCGTCTATACTCTAGAGTGTTTTGTGGATTTTCTTACTTAATTTGTTTGTGTTTAGTTGCTTGTTTGTTTTATTTTTTTAATGTTGTGGTGCAAAAGTACAGCGTCTGACTGTAAACGTGACCGTTATGGGTTCGATTCTTGCTCGGGAGTGTGAATAAATTCCTCTGGTCTGGTAACGAGACAATTTTTTGCCGTGTGATCCCGGCCTAGAACAGGATTATCCTGGTACTGGTGGTGTCGTAAGAGGCGACTAAAGTACGTGTGGTAGAGTCACGTCACCAGCAATGGCAACACGCATGGGCAGACTCGACCGGATCATTACCACCCCCGGCATTTAAAACCGGCGTTAAGTAGTGGCTTTATGCCACTGCGTTTCGTATCAGGTAATGCCGGGCTCCGGTGCCCAATCCACCTTAAAGGCCGGCAACGCACCTGTAGCCCCTCTGGTGTTGCACGGGGTCGTGGGCGGGGATAATCACTCACCATCAGGTGACCTGAACGCTGGTTTGCCTTGTCTTTTCCATAAAAAAAAAAGACGAAACGTTGAGTTCCGTCGATTAATACGCAGAAGTTGAACGGTACGTGTGGAACGGAATGTTTTAACACTAAGTTTCCTCTACTTACTCTGCATTATATGCGATATTGTATGCAGGATACAGCGTTAAGCTATAAAAATATATATCTAGGCTTCATCTTTATTTGATAGATAGGCGAAAGAAACCAATACATTACTTGCATTTTGTATCTTGCGCAGAACAAGCAGATGTAAGTTAAGAGTCTGTTTTTATTTAATTTTTAAATAAAATAAATCAAATAAATAATATATTTTGTAAAGCTGATTCGAAAACAATTATAAAAAAATTAATGTATTAAAATATTTATTATTATTCAAACCTTGTCTCTTCCTTAAAAGAAGAGAAAGTAAAACTATAAAATGTCATTTCTTCGCTTTGGTGTTGAGGCATTGAGTTTCGCCACTCAACACGCAATGCCTCCAGAATTCGGCAGAAAGTGGGGAACGGAGTGTCTTAACGTTAGGTTACCCTGCTGTGTGCGGGATACAGCGTGAAGCTGATTTTCTGATCAATAACTATAGAAACCAAATATAAAAATGCACTTATAATAACGAATAAAGTTATAAAATTCTGCGTCATAATAATATACTAAACACAATATTTAAAATAAAATCGACTTTCACGATTCCTTTTTTACATGAAATTTAGATGAATTTCAAATTAAAATGTTATATAACATTATTACAGAAAACTTTGATCCCGTATAAAAATTAATTTAAAAATACTACCGAGAATTTTCTTACATAATTTAAAAACAGCTCTAAGTTCCAGAGGAAATCTTTAATCAGAGTGAATTTTCATTAGCTAATTGAGTTGGTATCCTAAAGAATATAGCGTCATGGCAGATAAACAGAGGCTACGGCGAAACAGGTTGTTGAAGGAAAGTATTATTAGATTTTTATAACTCTATGTAGAGTGGCGTTATTGTAGAATTTAATTTTTATTTAAAGTGGGATAAAATGGAATAGCTTTATATTTATATTCACTAAGCGTCGGTTAAATATTATGATAAGAGTTTGCTTGGTATTCATTGCTTTTTATTTTTGTTCAAAATTAACAACTAAGAAGGCTTTTAAATTGGTAAATGTCACGTTATATGCACACAGCCTCACGTTTTCTTACATAGCAGTTTACGCGAAGGGAAAAGGAAATATTAAAACATATTCTGTTCGGTCCAAGTATTGTAACCGAACACCGAACACCGCACCGCGGCGTAGCCTTTGACGCTCCCGGCGCTAATATTATAAGGCAGTGCATATTCGGAGCGCGTACTGTCCGGTAGCATTCATTAGCATTATAGCATAGCAAGCAATAAAGCAACTTTTAATTAAAATACTATTTTTTATTATCAACGCTAATCTCCAGCTACATAGTGTAGGCCACGTCCCCTACATTTTGGTCCTTCGAGCCGGATAGCATCTAGCGAATATCTAAATAATTCTATGAAAAGACATTTTAAGCAAAGACTAGCGTTTAGTGAATTATCGTGACTTTAGTGGCAGTGTGTTGAAACCAGTTACATCATTTCTTTCTTACGTTGTAATTAACGTTGGAAACCAGCTTCAGCAAAAGCAATTAGTGTGGTTGAAAAGCTACACTATATCCAGCATCCTGTTCATCAAGGAGCAGAAGAGCAATATTTGGCTACGAGTTTAAAGTCGGGCTAAATATCATCAGCAAACAGCAGCAAAGGACGTAGCGT
>JAAIXJ010000127.1:131850-178928 GCA_013403705.1 Heliconius hermathena
CTCCACTTTCCGCCGAATTCTGGAAGCATTGCGTGTTGAATGGCGGAACTCAACCTCATTAAATCTTTTGGGAATTTTTATGGTTTTGTTCCCAAAATTTGTTGTATTTAAAGAAAAATATTTAACTATACGGATAAAAAAAATTAAAAATCATTGTTTTGTGTACTACGTTTATGAAGGTCCCGAAAGTATTTTTTTCTTAGATATCTTCCAAGTATAGACACCGATCTATTACGATTTTGTCATAAGTATAGATTATATAATAACTTGAAGGAAAAGAATCGAATTAATCGAAAACGTTAATATCGTTTTCATGTTGTCTCTTCTCTGAACCTAATTACTTCGCCTCGATCCTTTCCTTAACTTTTATTAAAGCCAACGATTATTCAGTTTGTGTCGACTCAAGATAGGTAAAACAAAATACAATAACGTAAATTTTCTTGATTGCAATTAATATTTTTTTCTTAAAAAATCCTTGTTTGAAAACTTGCCGAAAATGGAATAATTAAAAATCCTAATCCATTCTTAGTATAAAACTATATTATATATTTTTCTTTAAACAAAAAATCATCCTTTAATGAGATAATTTTATCATAAAATATCAATATTATACAACTAAATTAAAAATATTTAAAGCTTTTCTGGGATATAATAAAACACAATACAGAAAATAATTGAAAATATGCAATAAGTGGTTATCTGTACTCGTTTTATTTCTATTTATACGTTCATTAAATTAATTAAAAAAAAATTATTTTTAAATTTTTTTCGCCGATATGATAATTCAGGGAATAAGTAACATAAAGTAATTTTAAATTGAAAAAATGTTTATTAGCTTATTTATTAGTTGGTATTAAACAATGTTGATCATACTTGATACTCCGTTCTCGCTTGATACTCCGTTCTCTATGGCTACCCCCGCCATAAATTAAACTTCAAACTAAAAAAAAAATTTTTTTTTTAAAAAAAGAAACTACCTAAAAACATCGCAGGGGCCTGTAGTAACTATAGGTTTTAAATTAAAATAATAATTTACACATTTAAGATTATTAGACTATCAAGAAGACAAGATAATATGGAATTGTTATTCTTATTTTTAAATGATTGTTCGGTCCAAGTATTGTAACCGAACACCGAACACCGCACCGCGGCGTAGCCTTTGACGCTCCCGGCGCTAATATTATAAGGCAGTGCATATTCGGAGCGCGTACTGTCCGGTAGCATTCATTAGCATTATAGCATAGCAAGCAATAAAGCAACTTTCAATTAAAATACTATTTTTTATTATCAACGCTAATCTCCAGCTACATAGTGTAGGCCACGTCCCCTACATATTCCGACCAATTTTCATAAAAGTGGCGTAACTCAACGCCGCTTTAAAAGTTATGTTTGCTATTTTAATACATCAGATCGAAGAATGAAAATGAGGCCAGTCGTGGCGCAGGGCAACAAAGTGTAACTATAAAGGCCGCGTGATCCCGGCCTAGAATAGGACCATCCTGGTACTGGTGGTGTCGTAAGAGGCGACTAAAGTACGTGTGGTAGAGGCAGACTCGACCGGATCATTACCACCTCCGGCATTTAAAACCGGTGTTAAGTAGTGGCCTTATGCCACTGCGTTTCGCATCAGGTAATACCGGGCTCCGGAGCCCAAGCCACCTTACAGGCAGGCAACGCACCTGTAGGTCCTCTGGTGTTGCACGGGGTTGTGGGCGGCGGTGATCACTTACCATCAGGTGACCCGATCGCTCGTTTGCCTTGTCTTTTCCATAAATAAAAAAAAAATAAAACTGACTGGTTGTGGGTTCGATCCCCACTCGAGGAGATGAAATATTTACTTAAATTTGTATTTCCATTTCTTCGCTCTGGTGTCCTGCTACTCAACATGCAATGTTTCCAGAATCTGGCAAAAAGTGGGGAACGGAGTATATTAACACTAGGTTCTCTCTGCCTACCCTGCTGTGTATGGGATACAGCGTGAAGCTGATAAGAATGAAAATAAATGAAATATAATGATTCCCAAAAGTGGTGATTGAAACCACAATCGTCACGTTTACGGTATCTGTATCATTGCGCCACCGGTGTAGCTACAAGTAAGCGCTACATTGTTGTACTTTTATCCACATTGTAGAGTTTACTTATTGAAGCGAGCGTGGCGTGTGGTTTTTTTTGTGTGTCACGTAGTGTATCAATAAAATTGTATAGGATCAATAGAGCTCAGCAGAATCAACCTCTTTATTGTGGGACTATATGAAAATTAGGAGGCCAGTTGTGGCGCAGCGGCACGAAGTGTGACTGTAAAACCTACTGGTTGTGGGTTCGATTCCCACTCGAGGAGATGAAATACTTAAATTTATATTTCCATTTCTTCGCTCTGGTGTCGAGGTTAAGCGCGTCGTTGAGTTCTGCCACTCGTCACGCAATGCCTTTAGAATTCGGCAGAAAGTGGGGAACGGAGTGTCTTAACACTAGGTTCCCTCTGCCTACCCTGCTGTGTGCGGGATACAGCGTGAAGCTAATAAATTTATAAAACTATAAACTTAGAGATATTTGCTTATGACAAACATACATACATAAAATAAAATTCAAAACATCCTCACTGATGGACCCATAAATTTGAAAGAGAACCGGCGCAAAGAAAAGCATGCCAAGAATGTTTTTGATTAAAATTTTAACAAATTCCACAAGATAATTTTCTTGCTTGCTTGTTACGCCTTTGTTTACGAGTACATGTTTGGTATCCGGCAATCTGGTTTTATTGCTTCCATTCTATCTATCTTAATTTAGGGATGTACTTTTAATGAGCAAACAAGATGTTAAAAGGCATTTACAATAGCTTCATAATGTGTTAGCTTTTTGCTTGCAATCATAATATTAGGTGGTTTTGTGTTAATTATATTTTAAGTAACTACAGTTACTAGACGTGGGAAACATCTCATTGTATACAATAATTATTTCCACACTCGAATGTGTTGAACAAGTTGTGCACTTTGCCTGGTCACCTAAAAAATCGAGTATAATATACGTAAAAAATCGAATATATTATAGTATATACTATATACGTATTTTATTGGTGGGATTTAACGTACTACTTTTGACATAATCATATTGTTTAAATAATATATTTATTAAGCAGTTGGAATTAAACCAATATTGTTCACAACTACGATATTACATCTTACATTTAAAAAAAGCTATCTACTCTACATTGCCAGCAACATTCAAAAGATAATAAGTATAGAAACAAGATAGTAGAGTCAAGTGGCACTATTTGTTAGAGGGGTGCGAAGGCGGCCATAAAAATAAAATCACCTGACAACTCGCGTAGAAGAGATATATGTATCTTTGTACGGAGCAACTTTGGTGTTGATATGCGCTGCAGAAAAGTTATAGGACTTGATTTTACTTTCACGTTTTATCCGACATCAAACAGAGTAAATAAGTCAAACTCAGTGTTAAGACACTGTTCCCTAATTTTCACCCAATTTTTGAGACACGGGGTATTAAGAAGAAGAGCTCAAGATAGAGCTCAGTGGCGTACCATTGGAGAGGCCTTTGTCCAGCAGTGGACTAGGACAGGCTGATGATGATGATGATGATGATGGGGTATTAAGTAGTGGAGCTCAACACCGTACTTTGTTTTGCTATGGTTACTAGATAAAGCGCGGTGTTACGTCACTCAATACACCATGCTTCGAAAATTCCTTGGAAAGTGGGGAACGCAAGTGCCTTAACGAGAACGGATTGTCTTAACAATAGGTTGCCTCCGCCTACCCTGCTATATTCAGTATACAAGCGTGACGCAAAAAAAAACAGTAAATTTTAAAAAATTAAAAGCAAGAAAAATATATTCCAACGTCTGTATCCAATTCGAATTACTTTTAACTGAAGTCAAGTATCGTCGCCCAAAACTTATATTAACAGCGCGCCGCGAATCATTCACTCCCAATGAACCCTCCAAACTGAATTTCACTTACATACTGTCGACCGCCGCTGCTCGCAAAGTGTATCGTAGTTTGACAACGCACTCGTCGAGGCTCCTGCGGGGCCGCGGAAATTAGATGACGTTACATTTAGAGATGGGAAACGTCGATGGTATTATGCCGAACTGTTTTTATTATGTCCATTTGTATGTAATAAAATTAAGGAACCGAATTTAAGTCACTTGTAATGTTTATGTTATATAAATACACAAGTACAAGTACAACAAATATTTAATGTGTTCATTTCCTCGCTCTGGTAACGAGGCAAAGCGCTTTGTTGAATTCCGCTGCTCAATACAATGCCAATGCCAATGTATCTAGAATTCAGTGGAAATTGGGGAACGGAATGCCTTAACACTAGGATTTATATATTGCTGCAAGCTTATAGAGAATTTAAAATTTTCACACAGTTCACATTTTTTAAAAAATGTAATGCTTACATAATGTAAAATCAGAACATAGCTCATTTGGTGTAAAAATTACACATTTTTACTTTTTTGAAATATTACAGGAAACAATAAGTTACGTTTAGTTCTCCATAAGTAGCGTTTCGAGCATGTCAATAGACAAGAATTTGTAAATAGTTTTTAACATTGACTGACATATTTTACTTTTTTCCGATCAATAAAATTGCAATTACGTACATAATACTTGCCCTAAATTAACGACTCATCGTTTTAAAATCCTTTACCAAACATTAAAATTATCTACTTTCATTAAAATAAAATAACATATCGATACAAGTATCGGTACATCACTACCGGCGCCGGCGTCCGCGAGTCAGCAATTTCCCGCTTGGAGGTGATTTATTCCATAACTCCGTCCATTGTGCTCTACCATCGACTCTCTTATACTAGTAACTAGTACTGTATGTAGAGGTCTGTACTGTGCACTGTGCTGTCAGATCTTCATGCTTATTATTGAAGAGGCTCTATCATTTAGTTAAAAAAAATATTAATAAAACACACATATGCTTTATTATTATATTTTAGATTTGCATGCTTTTACTGACAGTATGGGGTAGATTTTTACAAAATTTTAATTTTTTTATATTTACCATATATTATTATATAGTTAAAATATAGAACAAAAAATTGTTAAATTTAAACGTTGAGTAGAGCATATCATTTTTATTTCAGGGACCTTCATGACTACATGGGACAGCGTCTGAATTTGAAAATTTTGTTTTTTAAAAAGTATTTGGTCGTATGTGTCTTAATGGGAAAGGAGTGTAACACTAGGTTACCTCTGACTACCTTGTTATGTAGGGGATAAAGCATGACTCTTAAAAAAATATTTTTTCTAAGTCTAGAATAGCACCTTAGAAATATTAAATATAAATAAAACAGTTTCACGCTGTATTCCACACACAGCAGAGAAAGCAGGGGGAACCTAATATTAAGAAACTCTCTTTCCGCCGAATGTTTCAAAGCATTGCGTGTTGAGCGGACTCATCTCCGATTTTGCCTTGGTGCCAGACTGCCAGAACGAAGAAATGAAAATATTAACAAATAGAAATTAATTTTCCTGAGTTGGAATTGAACCCACAATATTACACGCGTTGCTGTCACATCTTTGTGCCCCAGCGCCACGACGGGTCCGAATAAAATATTAAATATAAAAAAAAATATTTACCATCGCGACCAGTTGTCTAATTACATTAGAATAAAAGTAAATTCAACGGCGGCCTAATATTAGTAGGTTCAGCACGAAAAAAAGATAATTCCTGGCAGGATCCGCAATAACTCGCTACAGGGTCACTCCGACTAAATTATGTTGGAAACGTGACGTTATAGTATTACTTAATAATGCAGAATGTGCCAGATGTCCGACTAGCTTTCTATTCTAGGATATTTTTGAATAGACTAGCTTTTTTGTATGAATTTGTCTACATTTTTTTTAGATATATTCTTTTTTTTTTAAAAAACGGGGTAGGTTCAAATTCTATATTTTACAAAACGTTCACGGCTTTATTAAAAACTGAGGACAAAATCCAAGTTATAATATAATGAGGCCAGCTGCGCAGAGGCACAATGTGTGATTGTAAAATCGACTAGTTGCGGGTTCGATCCCCACTCGAGGAAGTGAAATATTTATTTACATTCTAATTTATATTTTCATTTATTCGCTCTGGTGTCGAGGCAAAGCGCGGCGTTGAGTTCCGCCACTCAACACGCAATGCCCCAGAACTCGGCGGGAAGTGGGGAACGGAGTGTCTTAACACGAGGTTCCCTCTTCCTATCCTGCTGTGTGTGGGATACAGCGTGAAGCTGATAATATATTGAGATCTTTGGTTTTCAAAATCATATCATTATTCTACTTGGAAATCGAACCGACAACCGCTGTATAAATCACTACACGAATATTTATTATTAATAGGCTATATTATAATAGCAGATTCTACTATACATCGTTTGAAATACAAACAGTGTAAGACAAGGCTACTGACACTAAGACTGGTGTAGATTAGTTTAGACAAGCTAGGTTGACTGCTGGGGATATTGTAACTTCATTTAAACTATTTGAGTTTAAATACCCAAATTCAGTCTCTTGTTTTTTTTACCTTCACGCTGTATCCTGCATATTATAGCAGGATATGCAGAGGGATTTTTTGTAAGGTTTTTTTAAGATCGTAGTGTTAAGGTCTTAACACTACGATCTTAAAAAAACCTTACAAAAAATATTGCGTCTTGAGTAGCGGAATTCAACGTCACGCTATGTCCTGTTACAAGGGTGTAGAGAATAATTCATTCCTTCAAGTGAGAATCGAACTCACAATTGCGTTTCCAGTCAGAGGATGTACTTTGACACGATAGGCTATATACTTATAATATAAAGTTATGTTTTTATAAAATAAAAATATAAATATATAAACTATAAAGGATACCTTTTTCATGTTTACAGTATAATCTTTACAATTTTTCTTATATGCTTACAAACAATTTGATTTTGAACCCATTACCACATTTCATATTATAATAACTATTGTGTATCACTAGGCCAAGTAAGTTTTTTTTATCAGCTTCACGCTGTATTTCGCACACAGCAGGGTAGGCAGAGGGAACCTAATGTTTAGACACTCCGTTCCTCACTTTCTGCCGAATTCTGGAGGCATTGCCTGTTGAGTGGCAGAACTCGACGCCGCGCTTAACCTCGACACCAGAGCGAAGAAATGGAAATATAAATTTAAGTAAATAGTTCATCTCCTCGAGTGGGGATCGAACCCACAACCAGTCGGTTTTACAGTCACACTTCATGCCGCTGCGCTACGACTGGCCTCATAAGTTACAGGCCAAGTAAGTTTTTTTTTTATTAGCTTTAAGCTTCATATTATTTTTTTTACAGCAGGGTAAGCAGAAGAAACCTAATATTAAGATACTTTGTTCCTCACGCACCAATTTTGGAGACGCCGCGCCATGTCTTATTATTGAAAATAAGCTAATAAGTCTTGGCTCTGGAACTAAGTGATTATTAAAAACTTTTCATAATAAAGTTCTTAACATAGCAATGAGATGGGCAACAATGTGCCCCTTTCACCGCAATCTCCCCTAATGATATTATAGCATTAATATTCATTAAAGCTTAGTCTATACAGGTTTTACTATAAAACTAAATTAGTACCGCCTTTGTTATTAGAATCTGTTATGAGAATGTTAGTATTCATTTTAACAGCATATTGTGAGTATGAACCAAATTTAATTATTAATTATTTTACTGTTGAGACAAAGAGCAGCGTTGAGCACTGCCACTTAACAGGCAATGTCTCGATCTTGACGATACGGACAGTTGTCTCTGCCTACTTTATTATATGCGGGATACTTTATTTAT
Organism: Heliconius hermathena; assembly: GCA_013403705.1. NCBI lineage: Eukaryota > Metazoa > Arthropoda > Insecta > Lepidoptera > Nymphalidae > Heliconius > Heliconius hermathena. Next base: position 139,662 of record JAAIXJ010000127.1, read on the forward strand.
AATTTCAAGTAAAACTATTCAAAATAGGTTAAACTTTATAAACTACTGTACACTTATTAAAGTAGGTGTTAGTTATATAAATATTCATGTATAATTACGATATTGTATACAAAATATATTTCTATGTACTAATATATCTTTTTTTCACAAAAACATTAAATAGCTATTTAAGCGTATATTAAAAATCTGTTTCAAAATTTAATAAGAAATTTCCACACAAAACTCCAACTGTCTCATTGCAGCTAGAAATATTCTTCAATAGAATGAAATCGAAAATAATTTCACAATTTGAAAATATTTCCAAAGGAACGAGCAATTGTAAAGGCAATGCCAATGCTTGAAAACGAAAAATATAAGTTACTTATAGAATCTCAAATGCCTCAAACCTAAGATAAATTGCTTTTCTTGAGAACTAAACATAAATCACTATAAATACACTAAAATCTATAAAGGATATTGCTCTATAAAATAAAGATGTTTATTATAATTTTTGTTAACAATCGGCTAAAGTATTTCATGAAAAAACCAGTCAAGAGTGAGTCGGACTTGCTCAAGCTGCTCAGCTTATAGTACAAGTGTCATGATATCAATACGAATTCTTGAGAAAAAAAGGTCTAAACGGAATGACAAACAGACGGAAATTCAAAACCTGAATAAACAGTGGATTCGGTATAGTTAATCATAATACTATTTTTTTTGAAACGTACTAATAGTGAATTCATAAACATGCCATAACCAAATTATATATCTATATTTTTATAATTACCCCATTACCGGTACCAGAAAAATGAAAATATTAAATATTTCGCCACAACTAGCCTCAACTAAACATAAACTCCAAATGTATTTTAAATTTCACAGTAGTTAAAGTTCAAATGTCGACTACTAAGTGATTTTCATCATAATACAGTGCAGTAGCACTAAAACATGGCAAATTGTAACATTTGTCTAAATTCCAGAATAAATAGTCATCCTCAAAGTCGTTTTGTCTGCTGGGATTACACCGTTATAAGTGTGTGTACAAACATCATATTAGTACAGGGTTGTATAAAAATTAATAGTTTTAAGTTTTGAAGCCTGAAATTAAAATACTTTAATTGTATTGTCATCAAATTGACATAAATCTTGTACAGAATATAAAACAAAATTTGTTTTATATGTAAGAAAAATAAAAAGGGACGACCCTGGGCTAGTATAAAATGTATGGCTAGAGATGGTAGTGGTTGTTTGAATTTGATTTAATTTTCGTTGTTTAGCAAGATAATGAACTGTGTTAAGTTAAATACTTATTTAGAATGGTCGGTTTCCAGAAGGCGATTTTCTATATAAGTATTTTTCTTTTCTAAGTGTGGAATAACAATTTAAAAATGTTTAAAAATGTGTTAAGTTAAGTTTAAGGACTTGTGCCTACTCTGATGTACATATGTGCCATAAAGCATGAAGCTAAAAAAAATCTGTATTATTAGGATATTAGTGAAAAGTGGACACATAAGCTCAGAAAGGAGATACATAAACCTAAGTACTATAAAAAATAATTAGTTTCTGGTGATGAGGACAAAAAACAAAAAAAATATTTTACTAACCTATATAAGGAGATAAAAATAATTCATTCCCCCGAGTGGGATCGAAAGCACAATCGTCACGATTACCGCTGCGCCACGACATCATCTAGCATCAAACTATGTATACAAAATTAAACTTAACTCTGAAAAAATATGCATTTTTATAAAGATTCCGTTGAAATTGAACCATTAAGTGCCAATCCATCCAATCGCCAACCCTAATACAATATGCAAATCCTGCCTGAATAGCATTTCCATGTGAATCTAAGAGTTTTCAACGTTTTCTAACCGCAGCCGTCTAACGCTATACGTTATGTAGAGTGCAGAGTCCAGAATGCAAAACAAACGCCAGCCTTGGTTTAGATAAACGAAATAGATTTCTGTCTTTGTTTGAAATTTAGCAATAAATGTTTAGAAATAAGTATTGAGGCCAGTCGTGGCGCAGAGGAATAAACGTGAGCCTGTAAACCTGACAGGTCACGGGTTTGATTTTTACAAGAGGATATTAAATATAAAATTTTCGTTTGATAATAAGGCAAAGCGCGATTTTGAGTTGCACTATTCAACTTGCAACGCCTCCAATGTTTGGCTAAATTTGGCGGAAAGTGGGGAAAAGTCTTAATGGGAACGTAATACACACAAGGTTCCCAGATTTCCTCTGCCTACCCTGCTATATGCATATTAAATATTTAATTTCCTCGAGTGGAAATAGATCTCACAACCTGTCGCGATTAAAATCGTACACCTATGCTACGACTACCCCTGCGCTACGACTGGCCTCAAATTACAAATTCAAGTAAAGCAGATGCGTTATGCTAATTTACTTCACTGCAAGATATATGAATAGCAAACATTTAGATGAGGCAGTGAGAGCTTACACCCCTTTCAGTCTCTATACATCCAAGTACTTAAAGGGCAAACGAACTAAACTAAGAAATTTATGAATTCACTCAATCAGCAATATTATGAAGTGAACATTTCCTATGAGTTGTATTATAAATATATTTTTACTCGTTCTGTTGATTGGTTTTTATAAACTTAAAATATAATACAAAAATATAAAACCATAACCTTTCCTTCTCAAGAATTATTGTAGAAGTATTCTAAATGAAAGTAATTCATTTCCCCTAATGGAGATTTGTCTCATTAAAATTTGTTCGACTTTATCTCATTAAAATGTCCAGACGAATTTAAAAAAAATAAATGATGATTTAGTTCCCTATATTAATAAGCTCTAAATGTAGAGCAAAATAAATTACCTAAATTACAATTGTCCAATTAAAATCAAATTTAATTTGAAATTTCAACTTGAAATAAATACAAAAGTTTTATCGCCACAGTCAAAGCTCTACAAAGCCTTTGTGTGTCATGTTTCGCCACAAAACTGACTTTACCTTTGTAGATGTATCAGTCAGTTATTGTATTGTAAGATTTGTTGATATGTTTGAAACAAAATAAACCATTTTATAAAATGTTAATTTAGAATTTGTTTCTTTATATAATTGTATCTGTCTGTCTGTTGAAAAATAAACTCTAAATTCTGCTCATCTAACGCGTAGGAATTTAATTATGATTACCTTTTTCTATTCGCAGATATCTCAGAGATCAAAGTATATTAATTAATAACGATAAAACTACACCTAATTACACAAAAATATTAGAGGAACAATGTATGCAGAAAGATTATTTAAAAACTTTGATTCAGTATACTGCAATATTTCGTGGTGTGTTTTATACATAAACGGACTGTCTTGTTGCAAGGTTCGTTATAAACGTCCTTATTAATTATGCTCAGCTTCACAATATATAATATGTCACTCGTACACAAATATGTCTTTGTTGCACCAAGTAAGCTATGTAAAGTTTTGTTATTATATGATACGAATATCTACGGTTTTAGACCGGTACGGTTGACCAGAGCTTTTAATTGTAGAGAAAATTGACAAATTTGTGCTTTCCAGTAACTATAGATACTTAAATGTTATATATTTCACCATGTTTTCATTGACTATCCTACATACAACTATACTACACTATACTATATTAAACTGTTTAAATGGAAGTAAATTTATCTAACACTCCGCTATCACGAAAGCTCCCATTCGCCATCCATCGACGTATCCGTCGGAACTTAATTAAAGTGCGAAAGAAGACTGAGCACATTGAGCTTTTTAGTGATGTAGTACTACATTGAAAGCTATATAAGCTATTCAATATAGCTTTAATATATAATAATATATTTTTAATTCTTGCAATTTTAGGGTCTAATACTGTATCCCTCATAGGAAGGGTGAAATTAGTGTAAAGATAATCCCTGTTCTGGTTTTCGAGATATTGTGTATTTGTTGGTGGAACTCAACTATGCGCTTAATCTTGCTACCAGAACGAGGAAATGAAAATAATTATTTTACCTTGGATGGAAATCGAACCCCCAACCGTAGCATTTACAGTCCTGACATCCTTATCAGTGTCGATAATTATATAGATAATCACAATAATCTACCTCCACTAATAAAAATATTACAATTAAAATATTTTTATTTCCCTATAAAGACAAAAACATAGCGTTGGGTTCCGCTAGTTGAAACAAAATTTATCAAAATTAGACGACAAATTAGGAAGGCAGTACGTCCTTTTCTATACTGGTATACATTTAACAAAAACATACCAATATAATAACTTATAATGTTATACAAGAAATAATTTAAAACTATCTATAGAAGTTAAAAGCTAGGCTATATCGCATTGACTAGCGCTTTCTCTACATAACGAGCTTTCGGCGGGAACTTTTGAGAACGTTCAAGTGATACTCGACGAGAATCTTTTCGAGTTGGAGATAGATTAAAAATGCTTAAAAATATTCAAATATAGGAAGGAATTGGAAAAAGAATTAAGTTTGTTCATTTTGCGAGACGGTATGTTGTATTACTTTAAGTTTTAAGAGTGTATTCAATTTAACTATAAAATATTTTCTGTTAAGATATTTTTGTAAGATAATAAGAGTATCTAAATTTACGTGATGAATATGACATTGGATAGGTCCAAGGTTCCATTCTGTCCAGTTTCTATTTTTTTTGTTTAGCGTCTAATTCCTAACAAGGTAACCAGAAAGTACGTCCTGCTATGCGCTACGGTCTCTGCATACTTCTTTCGCCTCGTGTATGATCGTCAATCTCTTTATGTATTCTCTGCGGGAGGTGCATATGCTTTTTACGCGATCTTCTTTTAGTTTTTTCGATATTGTGATCCTTAAGATCAACTGAAGTTTGTCCTTGACTATCTCATTATTATTTCGCAGTTGTTTTATATATTAAATTTTTTGGTCGCCATTACGTCACTTATTTTCTATATTGATAATTCCTCATCGTTCTCACTGTGACATCCTTGGACTGCAACGTTCTATCTGCCACGAGCACGAGTAGCCACCTCACTTGTGCGATACTTGGGGATCACTACCCAACACGCCATGTGCCCAAGGGCGAAAAGTAGAGGACGGAGCCACAGGTCAACTTTAGAACAGCACAAGTTTAGAAATGTTTTTATAGTTTCATGATTTTTTTTGCATAGTAGGGTTGGAAGAGGTCATTAAGTGCTAAGGCACTCCCTTTCTCATTTACCACCTGATTCACACGACATTGTGTGACTACCGACATTGAATGGCGGATCTCAACGTCGCGCTCTTTTAGAGCGAAGAAAAAAACAATTAATGTTTAATAAACTAAATAAAAATTAAAATATTACAAAACATAGACTAAATGCAGTATACCAAGCAGCGTCGTCGTCTAGAACTAATTAAGTAACAAAGCTTACGCTACTTAACTTTTAATGGTTTCCGTTGAACATCGACACGTGTATAATTAGTATTGCTCGCTACTTTGGACGCTCTATCATATGCAAATGTACCATACAAGTATATGTACAATTAGATTTTCATAAAAAAAGATAGAGACTTTTAACTTTATATGCGGCCAGGACAGTCGTGGCTCAGGGGCACAAGTGTGTAACTGTAAGCGCTACTAGTTGTGAGTTTGAACCCCACTCGAGGAAATTATCCAAATTTATAATCTTTTCCGCTGTATACTTATTTAGATAACGTATAAAAATTTTCCGCTGTATTGCGTGCATATTGCGTGTTAAATTGCGGAACTCAATGCTGCGCTTTGCCTCGACACTAGAGCGAAGAAATGGAAACATAAATTTAAATAAATATTTCATCTCCTCGAGTGGGGATCGAACCCACAACCAGTCAGTTTTACAGTTACACTTTGTGCCCCTGCGCCACGACTTCTATTATATTTACCGTAATTGAATGGAAGCGAGTAAAATTTTAATTTATTTGTACCACAACCAACAAAGTGCATCATTTAAAACTTTTGATTTCGTTAAGAGTTGTTTCGGCAACAGACACCAATATTCTTATGCCAAAATTTAAAACATACGATACTAAAACACGTTTTTTTTCTATAATATTTAAATAAAAATGTGACTGTGACCATAAACGCGACTGTTGTGTGTTCGATTCCTCCTCGGGGAGTGAAATATTTAATATTTTCATTTTCCTGCTTTGGTAACGAGGGAGAGTGTGCTATTGAGTTCCGCTACACAACGCGTAACGCCTCGAAAATGAGGTGAAAAGTAGAGAACGGAAGTATGTTAATAGGAACGGAGTATCTTAATGCTAGGTGCCATTGAAACGATAAATATTATGGAAAAGCTAGCTAGCCTATATCTTTTCTTAATAGTCGGACTATCCAGCATAAGATATATTATCAGTTATAATCAGTAGTTCCAGAGATTAGCACATACCATCAAACAAACTCTTGACTTTACAATATTAATCTTCATATCCCTTATATAGCAGAGTAAGCAGACTGTATCAGGAAACTTCTACATTTTCCGCTAAGTTTTCAGAACTTGGTGGAAAGAGTGTATAGGCTTTGCGTCTTGAGTGGTGGAATTCAACATCGCACTTTGCTGCATTACCAGAACGAGGAAATGAAAATATTAAATATTTTATTTTGTAGAGTGAGAATCAAATCTACAACCTATTGTGTTAACAGTCGCACTATTGTGTCCATGCGCCACTACTGGCCTCAAATATAACCGTTATGTTTGAGGCCGGTTATGGTCTGCGCCACGCCAGTCGTGGCGTATGCATATATAAGCATGACTTTATAATATTAAGAATAAATATCGATTAATAAACGACTTTCTGTACAAAAAAAACGCAACTTTTCACAACGAAACCCAATACCGTATGTTTCCATGATAGAATAGTGAGCGCCATTACTACTATACTATACGCTACGTACAAAGTTGGCAAGTCAAAGCCAACTGACAAGTTGGCTCGTTTAGCCGCTGTTTTCTGAGCAAATGTTCCCAGCGTAGTATGCAGACGAAACGCGGCATCAAATATGTAACATTATGTTAGATAAATATAGAAGTTATAATGCACACCTTACATACATACATATATGTCATAATAATAGGTGTTTGTGAGACAGTATCTAAGTATCGCGACGGCTGGGGGTTTGATATCCAGTCTTGGACGTTAGTTAATTATCAGTTTATCTTTATTCTTTATTCTAGTATACGAAGCGTGGCGTTAAGTTCCGCCGATTAACAAACACAGTAAATGGCTTGAAAAAGTGAAGTGTCAAGTGCTTAAAACTAGATTCCCTCTCCCTATATTTCTACATGTGAGATAACGCGTGAAACTAAAAAAAAAGTAAAATTTACGTATTTCTCCGTATTACCCATGTTTAAGTATACTTCCTCTATATATAGAACTTCCAAACTGTACACGTCACATAATATCTTTAATTACCGAATACTGTAATAAACTCTTGTTGAGTAACTTTCCAAAGTTCCATACATTGTTTGCTCTGTTCATGACGTTTATTAGTTAACATTAAGGTTAACATTAAGATTTGAGGCCTGTCGTGGCGCAGGGGGACAAGCGTGAGACTATATGCGACAGGTTGTGGATTCGATTATCATTTGAAGATATGAAATATTTCATATTTTCATTTCCTCGATCTAACTTCTTGCTAACGAGATAAAGCGCGGTGTTGAGTTCCACCATTTAACATTCAATGTTTCGGAAATAGAGTAGAAAGTGGAAAACGTAGTGTCATAACACTAGGTACCCTCTGCCAACCTATATGCGGGATACACCGTGAAGCTAAAAATAATAAAAAATATTATAAAGTACATTTCTATACTATGATTGATGATAATTATAAGTTGGTGGTGTATCGTTAATCATGTTCTGGAAACATTAGCATTACTTACGGTACAGTCTAGCCTTTGAACTTGTACTAGAAAATCACGTACCTGGAAACAAAATGATTTATTGGTTAGAGTACATATAAGTACATTTTCTTATTTAAAATTATATAAAAAATAAGCTTTCCCCTGCCACTTCAAATTGTGTCACGAGAACAATTTTTTTAATTTTCTTCATGCTATATCCCGCACATAGCAGGGTAGGCGGACCGAAGGAATCTGGGAACCTTGTTTTAAGACAGTCCGTTCCCACTAACACCTTCCCGTTTCTCAATTCCAGAGCGAGGAAATTAAAACATGAAGTATTTTAATTATTCGAGTGAAAATCGAACCCACAACCCGTTCCATTTTCAGATGCACGCGTGCACTCTTGTTCCAGGAATGGACAAAAACGATTAAACATCCAAAAAACGAACAATCTAAGTGGAGTCGCTTGCAATTCAATTATAGCACAAATTAGCCAGGTACAGTGTATAAGTAACGACTCTAACTAGATTTATTCCAATTTAAACTTTCTCATGTTGGGAGTTGAGTTTTTTTCTATTTTCTCACTGTGCTCCTCTTAGTTTTGTTTAGCATATGCATATATATGGACAGTGGCTGTAAATAGGACGGTTCTAGGTTCGAAACTGCATTTGGGGAATAATTTAAATATATTTATACAAGCGATTCACGCGCTTAAACTTATTGTTATATATATATTCATTATTATACAAAATCTTTAAATAAATAAGTAAATAAATTAATGAATCCTATAGTGATACAATTATGATATGTAATTTTGAACTGTTGATATGATGAGTACTATAATGATGACCACCAATCGACTGCGTAAAGTTTAATTTAAAATGTTTTATTTTTTTTCCAATGTCCCGCATATAGCAGGGAAGGTAGAGGAAACCTAATATTAAAACACTCCGTTCCCCATTTTTCGTCGAATTTTCGAGGCATTGCGCGTTGAGCGGCGAAACTGAACACCGCCCTTTTGTCTTGGTACCAGAGCGAAGAAATGAAAATATAAATAAATACTTCAATCCCCCGAGTGGAACCCACAACTGTCGCGTTACAGTCGTATAATAAATATTTTACGCAAAAATTGGAAAATAATAAATTTTCATAAAAAAATTACATACAAAAAATTAAACGCGAATGCCATACAAGTACATAATTATTCTATCAAACGAGGACCCACAAGCGTGAAAGTCACCCGACCTTCCCGACCCAAGTGAATCCATCAATTAGACGTGACGGAGATGCTAAATAGCGTCGTTTTATATCAAGAGTAAATAATTGGGGCCAGTCGTGGCGCAGGGGTGCAAGCATGTGTCTATAAATGCGACAAGTTATGGGTTCGATTCCCATTTACATTTTATTTCTTCGCTCTGCTGTAGAGGCGAATGGCGGTGTTGAGTTCCGTCACAATATACAATGACTTTAAAATGCGGATGCGGCGAAAAATTGGTAACGAAGTATCTTAACACTAAGTTCCATCTGCCTATCCTGCTGTGTGCGTGCAGCTAAAAAAAAAGAAAATAAATGCAGAGAGCTATTTACTATCAGTTAGTTAGTCATCACTGGTTTTTTTTTTGGAAGGACTTAGAAATAGAAAAATTAAATCTTAATTTTACCTGTAATCAATTTGGATTACAGGTAAAATTAAGATTTAATTTTTGACCTAATCTATCTTTTTATATTTATCTATATTAGTCTAAGCGTCAATTAGTAAAGCGAGAATTTTATAGAAATAGAAAGAATAAATGTGGACTTAGTCCAAAGTTTTAATGTCTTTGTGTGACAAGTGGCGGAACTCAACGACATATTTTATTTACCACAGAAGGACATGAAAATATTTAAAAGTATTGAAGGATCCCCAAGTGCGGATTGAACCCAAAATCAACGCATTCAATATCGGACAGCGTTCCGATGCACCGCGACGGATTATTTTTTTTTGTAAAAGAATAAAAAACCTATTTTTTTTTAATTTATTTTATTCATCGCTACGTATCATACCCTACGTAATATGGCACCTAATATAACATTGTATGATGAAGTGGCACATTCTGAACAACCAAAAGTACAATTTCAACTAGTCAAAGAACAATCAACTTAACGTCAAACTTGCTATAAACATAATTTAAAAAATCGTCAACACGATAATCGAACCCACAACCATCGACCATTCTTGCACGTAACCCAAGTCTACATTAGAATACCACCACATCAGTTCTTATTAATATAATATGCATGATCCCTCCGGACCGGTCATTCGCCTGAACCCTTTGAATAAAATGCCATTTAGAGTCGCCGTCACCCTTAATTGATGAATAGGGTACCTATTGTGTTCCCTTCTTAACTAGGAGTGATTAGTGGGTTTTGTTTTGGTATTTCCTTATATGGTATGATTTAATTTAGAAATTGATCTACTTAGGGACGATATCATATTTCTTGATGCTGTTAGTTAAAATGTATATGTTTTTGGATTCTGATTTAAAGAACATGAAAATTAATTTATATTATCTATTGAAGACAATCATATTTTTTCAATTTAAACAAGTATTTTCTGGTTAACACCTAACATATTTAACCAAACATTGTTTACTGTTTTATAAAATTACGAGTATATATAATAATATGTCTTGCTACCTTTTTTCTCGTCTACTATTTTCATTGATTCTTTAATATTTTGGATATTCAAATCGTCCTAAGTTTTGTTTAATTTTTTTCTTTTTTAAATTATTTTTTAATTAGCGACAATACAAGGGAAAGGGAGGAACGGACGTGTCTTAATGTGAACAGAGTATCTTAACACTAGGTTTCCAGGTTCCCTCGGCCTACGTACAGAATACAGTGTGAAGCTATAAAAAGAAAAAACTATTGGTCATGCATAAAGAGGTTTGTGAAAAAATATGAATCGAAAGAGCCCACCCCACTGGGGATATAGAGTAAACATGAAAAACGTAATATTTGCAATTAATTTACTTTTTTACGTTGTATCCACATATAGCAGGGCAGGTAGAGAGAATCTAGTGTTAAGTCACTCCGTGGCGTGGCGGCCTTTGCCATGTTACTAGAGCAAAGAAATGAAAATGTTAAAATAAAATCAAAAGTTTACGATGTATCCCGCACACAGCAGGGTAGGCAGAGGGAACCTAGTTTCCCACTCACCGCTGATTTTTTCAGGCATTGCGTGTTGAGTGGCGCAAGTCTACGCCGCGCTCTGCCTCGACACCAGAGCGAAGAAATGAAAATATAAATTTAAATAAATATATCATTTGCTCGAGTGGGGATCGAACCCATAACCAGTCTCGTTTACAATCACAGTTAACACTACGACTGGCCTCAAATTTAACAATAATTTATATTCATTTCGCTTATTTATCTTTAATTGAACTTGCTACCATCACCTTAGTCAGTCATGCAAGCTGCACCAGTCACGCCTATATATAAAGCTACTTACTCGTGCATTCAAATTTCTAAGCCTCTAAGCGTTGTACCGATCAATCGATCACCTCCACACTGTGCGAGGTAAGTGGAAACCGATGTCACCTAGTTAGGTGTTCAATACAGGTGTGCTCTCAATAGATTTTGTGACGGTAGCTGCTTAACCTGACTTGTTTTGGATAGATTTTTAGTCTTTCGCACTTTTTAAAATTTATATATATTTTTTATTATCAAGTTTTTAAAATTTCCATTCCGATTGAGAAAATAATTTTTTATTATAAATTTTATTTTGCTGCTATGGCAAAGGAAACGGCAGCGTTGAACTCCGTCCTTGTCACAGAGTCTCTGTCTCCAACTTGTTCAAGAAGTTTACATATCATAGATTACCCTACTACGTGGAGAAAAGTAAGAAGCTGCAATCTGAATACGTTTTCCACTTACAAAGACGACTTATCTATATTTCCACATTCTGGCAATTAAAGTGCGGTGTTAAGTTTCGTCAATCAACATTCTGTGTCTCAATAATTAGGCGGAGATTGGGGAATGGAGTAAGGGAAGTACAGACATGTTTATCATAACGTAATATGAAGGGAAACAAAATTCAAAATAAGCACAAGGAAATGTTCTATGATTATAACTTTGTACCATCGCATTATATCGTTTTATCGCCTCTTAAAAACTCTTTATAGCCTTTTATAGTTTAGTTCCGATTGTTTTCGGGCCCTTATACAGATAACGAGATATTTGTTATGAAATTGCCGAAATTACTTTAGAAGTTTGCTTAATGGCGTATACCTTTTTTGCACCTCACAATACCTTTGGGCTAAATTAACACATGGCTGTATAAAACAGCTTAACATGTTTGTTTTTTTAGCTTCATAGCAGGGTAGCCAGGGAAATTTGGGAACCTAATGTTATGACACTTCGTTGTTTACGTTCCGCCCGTATTAAAATAAAATAAAATAAATTAGCTTCACGCTGTATCCCGCACACAGCAGGGTAGGCAGAGGGAACCTAGTGTTAAGACACTCCGTTCCCCACTTTCTGCCGAATTCTGGAGGCATTGCGTGTTGAGTGGCAGAACTCAACGCCGCGCTTAATCTCGACACCAGAGCGAAGAAATGGAAATATAAATTTTAAGTAAATATTTCATCTCCTCGAGTGGGGATCGAACCCACAACCGGTCGGTTTTGCAGTCACACCTCGTTCCGCTGCGCCACCACCGGCCTCATTAAAATAGTTATTATTTTTGGTTTCATAGTTAAACGCATCTACAACATTGCGTGTTTATATTGTCGACCGTTGAAGAGATCTTTGAATGGAGCCAACTCCTGGCACAGCAGCCTCGTCATGGTTGACTTTGACATGGACTGTCACATTTGAACGCATGTATAAAATCGTCTGTTTATGCTGTCCACGGCTAAGGAGATCTGTTAAGTGGAGCCATTCCTGGGTGTCAGTTCAGGTCACGCTCATCATATTCATGTATTGTCAACAGAACTGAACATGTGTGCAAAATTTCTATTCCATAGAATGAGAGGAAGTGCTTCTAATTTAGCTTCCAAGATTTAACCTAAACAAATATACTTCCTTCCATACATTGCAAGTTAAATAAAAGCTTGTAAAAAAAACCGGTTAATGCAAGTCAGTCTCGTCTATCTGGGGTTCTGTACCAATTTCATAAATGTGGGTAAATGGAAATAATAAAAAAAAATAATTTTATAAAGGTTCCATTTTTACCTTTTGAGGTAAGGAACCCTAAGAAAGTTAAAATACAAGGCAAAATATCCATTCAAAATACACAGTTACATTTGTATACCTGACGTTACCCCAAACACGCTAGCATTTCCTGAAGGCTCGAACGGTTTCCGGTTCCGGTTGTAAAAAGCCAAGGAAAGTCATCGTACTATTGATGATAAAAGTGTGCTAAATTTTTATTTATATAGATAGGTTATTGTTTGTTTGAAAATATCTAACTTATATATTTTCTATATATCGTTACTGAGTGGCTTACAGACTACGCACACCCAAAACAACAGAAATGTAATTAACGTTCAATATTTATGATAGAAAGCAAAAATCTATAAATATAATAAAACTGTAAAAAATGACTATATGTGTACAGGGGGAGGAAATTTTTTATGAGAAAATATATTTTTAGGCTTGTATCAATGTAGTAGAGACCAACACAATGATATATTAAATTTATGTTTGTAAGTCTGTGCACGCTAATCCCAGAAACGGCTTAATTGACTTAAATTAAGTTTTAATTATTTTATTTTGGCGAACATACATTTTATTTAAATCACTTCATAAATATTGAGACCAGTCTTGGCGCAGCGGCACCAGGTGTGACTGTAAAACCGACTGGTTGTGGGTTCGATCCCCACTCGAGGAAATAAAATATTTATTTAAATTTATATTTCCATTTCTTCGCTCTGGTGTCGAGTTTAAGCGCAGCGTTGAATGTTGTTGGAACGGAGTGTCTTAACACTAGGTTCCCTCTGCCTATCCTACTGTATGCGGGATACAGCGTGAAGCTGATAAATAAAAAAAGTGACTGAAGCCAGTCGTAGCGTAGGGGCACAAAGTGTGACTGTAAAATCGACTGGTTGTGGGTTCGATCCCTACTCGACTAAATGAAATATTTATTCCCATTTATATTTTCATTTCTTCGCTCTGGTGTCGAAGTAAAGCGCGGCGTTGAGTTTCACCAATCAACACGCAATGCCTCCAGAACTCGGCGAAAAGTGGGATAAGGAGTGTCTTAACATTAGGTTCCCTCTGCCTACCCTGCTGTGTCTGGGATAAGCGTGAAGCTGATTTTTTTATAAATAAAAAAGTTGTATCTTTTTCGAGCCGACAAAGTCGCGAGTGGCGGGAGAACGAGCGGAGGGTCGCTAATATGAAATATTTCATTGCCAAAACCATATTTATCGCATCCATATTGTCGCAAATCACATCGCAGAACGCGTTCCCGCTGTGACAAATGACGTCATAAGTTGTGACATAATATCTGTTATACAAGTAGCTCGCTAATATCTAGTAATGGATAGAAAAAGTTATATTTTTCTATGTATACATATATTTTTGTAGGTAAAGTTGGACATCGTTAATATCTCAAATAAAATGCAAGCAGAGGGAACAGCAGTGGGCGGAACTCAACGCCGCACTATACCTCGTTGCGAGAGCGAATCATCAAAAGTCATGTAAAAGAAAGAAAAAACTGCACATATTAAAATACATTAATTGTTTAGGTTTGTGAAATAAGTTTAAAGCAGTTAAGAAAAGTTACCAAGAAGACACTTTCAAAGTAGAATTACACACGAAAACTAACTAAAAGTAATACCTTATGTTACAACGTCAGTTAAAATTAACTAACTATACCACAATATGACAGTTTAGAACTTTTTAACTATACTTTAATTTATTACATGAAGTTTTGTTCAAAGACAGTGGAAGCCATCAAGCCACAACGGGACAGTATCTGCGCATCAAAGTAGTAAACTATTTCCATTTCCTCATTTGCTTCTGGGAAGGCAGAACGCGGCGTTGAGTTTCGCAACATTTAAAATTCAGGCAGAAAGCGTACGACTGAACTGAACTTCATTCACAACAAATTCTCTCTACGTAAATAGCGTGACGCTAAAACAAAATATCCTAAAATTTTGATGCGGCGTTGAATTCCGCCAATCAACACGCAATGCCTTAAGAATTCGGCAAAAAGTCAGTGACGGACGTGTCCTAGGAAGGTTCCCAGATTCCCTCTGCCTACCCTGTTATATATAGTGTGAGGTAGAAAAAAACTAGTCAAGTACACACACACACACATCTAGTCAAGCATAGTTGCCTTCTCTATATAGAGATATATATATGTATAAAAATATTCATAACTTTCGTTATTATGTCATATTCTTACCTATAAAATAAACATCGTACGTGAGTATTACACCGTTTTGTTTATCCCTTTTTATAGTTTATTATATACTTATTTTGATCTTTGTACGTGTAAAATGACTGAATAAACTGACTTTTCTTATGTATCTTGTGTTTATTCACCTTTAGTTATCTTCTATTATACATAATGAAGATTTGGCAACGATTTTCTATAACAGTTAGAAAATAAAAACAATTTTAATACAATTTTTACATCGAATGGATATTGAACTCGCAACCCTGGCGCATACAGACCGATGTTGCTACTCTGCGCTATTACGGAGTATACATACTATACTTTTATAATAATGATCTTTAACGATCATTATTATAAAAGTATTATTACTTTAAATATTTAAAACTTTTAACGATCATCAAATAAAGAGAAACTCGTCACTACGGGCTTCGAAGGTCTGGTTCTACGTACAAATATGGTAATCAGGTAATCTAATTTGCATCGAACTTGGCAGTGTGCGGCGTTGCCACGAATTTGCCAAATTGAGCCCCCGTTACCGATGTACAAGTGCGTTTTATTGCTTTCACTTCTGTTTTATGTTTAATGTCGATTGATGTCTAGCGATAGTGTTTTGGATTGTCTGAAAATTGGATATATAGTGCTGAGACACAAAATTTTCCGAGTGCAATTTCAATGTTATGAAATAACGCTAGCTCCAGTTGGCCAGTATAAGCGTGTGACTGTAGGCGCGTCAGGTTGTGAGTTCTATTTCCATTCGAGTAAATTAAATATTAAATAATTTCATTTTTTCATTCTGGCAACGAGACTTAGCGCGGTATTGAGTTCCGCCACTCAACATGCATTGCCTTAAGAATTCGGCCAAAACTCTCTACTTTCGGCCGAAAATAACTTAATGAAGTATGGAATATCGTAACACTATGTTCTTTTTACCTATCCTGCTATATGCGGGATACAGCGTGAAGCCCTACACTTACTACTACCATTTTATATACAGTCAGACACTGCTCACTGCGCCACAAAAAATTTTAATATTCTATAACAAAATAGATTTTGTATAACCACAAAATCCACAAAGCAATCACGTTTACTTTCATCTTCGAAAAGTTAATAAATAATATCATAATAATATTAGCGTCTAATGATCCATTCTCAAAATAAATAAAAAAAACCTCAAAGTTTACTCGACGAAATCTTCAAAGGATAAACGAACGTTCTTTAGATGAGTGTAATTGGTTTTTAAAGAAATTCATAATTAAGTAAAAAGTGTTTTTAGGATTAATAAATGAGATGTCGTGAGACTTTAACAAGTATTAACTTATATATAACTTTACGTTTGTAAACGGTTTTGAGTTCGATTCCCAATTAGGAAATATAAATTATTTTCATCATCAAATAGCAAAAATATTACCCCGAATAGGATACATTACACACATTTGTTACATTTACAGTCGGATACTGTGCCGCCATGGTGATAATTCTCGATATTATTATTATATAATATTTTAGCTATGTTGTAATAGAGGTCCAAAAAAATTCCCGTTAGCTTTTTCACTTCATTCGCTACACTATGTAGAATTAACAATACTTACTACAATAATATATAAAAATATTACATAAGAGAAATAAATTTAACATTTTTAAATATAAATTATTATAATAATAAAATAAAAAAAAGTCAGCTTCACGCTGTACCCCGCACACAACAGGGTAGGCAGAGGGAACCTAGTTTTGAGACACTCCGTTCCCCACTACATTTAAAAATATTAAAAAAAAAACTCTTTCGAGGGTGGGACAAGGATCAAAGCCTTTAGTGACTAGGGCTCCAGAGGAACCGCCTTACAATACGCGCCTTCTCAATTAAACTCTCTACTCTCTGCTTTCTGCATCCGGTTCTAACTTATTATTTTACATAAAAATAACTAGCTACTTTATAAAAGGAGACTACAAGCGTTAATTTCGACTCGGAGAAACATTTAAAATATTTTCTAACTACTTATGTTCACATAACTTTTTTATGTCTTATATTGGCATTTTTTTTATAATATTCAATTACCTACATACAAAAATTTATTGGTTTAGTTTCATAGTGGGAATTTACTTAATTTACTTACGTTTTATAATATTACAAATCAGGCCTTAAAGCAAACTATATTGACATATTATTAAACTAAAAAAGTTAATAGAGAGAATTTGTAAACAAACAAACACCAGTTCCATATTAACATAAATCATAACAACGGTACATACATCCGCTAATAACTCACGATTTTTAACCCCTCCATAGCTGTACGGAGGATACGAGTGAAGATATTTCAGCTTTTCATAGATTAAATTGTACCAGAGATTTCTTAAATATTCTCTTGTAATTTATCTATAAAATCAGCTTCACGCTGTATTCCGCAGCAGAGTAGGCAAAGGGAACATAGTATTGAGACACTCCGTTCCCCACCGGTGGAATTTAACGCCGGGCTTTTTGCCTTGATATCAAAGCGAAGAAATAAAAATATTAAGAAATAATAATTTACTCCCTGGAATGGGGATCGAACCCACGACCGTGTTACAATGCCACCCTTGTGCTCTTGCGCCACGACGGCCTCAATATTTTTTTTATGGTTTGTTTGTTTGTAGATACACAATAATATTGATAATTTTACCTACCACCTAAAAAAAGTATTGAAACAATTTTATGGAGCGGTCGTGGTAAACGCGACGCTTGTGTAGGTTCGATATCCATTACAGGGAATGTTTTTTCTTAATATATTTTCACTTCCCCTTTATGAAAGACTAAACGCAGCGTTGAGTTTCGCCACTTTTAAACAATATCTGGAAATTCTGCGATTTCCTCAGCAAACCTTGGGAAAGACCTCGAAACAGCATTTATTAATTTTACCACCTACCATGGCCTCATCTATGTTCCGTTTCGACCTCACATTTTAATTTATGCGGCCGTTGTCTCGCCCCGTAATGTTCTCGTAAATCCCTACTTGGCTAGTGCGTACAAATTGAAAGCGTGGTGCTTTTTAATACGTGACGTACCCCTCATTTAATTTATGGTGTTGACACGTGACCATTGTTTGATATTGTTGGTTCCCTGTGGTGACGTGGACGATGGTACTCTATTAGGCATAGGGAAGTCGTTAAATGATTTCTTCTTTTGATGTTAACTCAGTTGGAAGGTTAGATAACGATTGTTATTAGATAATAGTCATTTTTTTATTTTAAGCTATATGCCGCATATAGTACGGTAGACAAAAGTAACTTAGGTAGAACTCACTGTTTTTCAGTTATGAAGGAAGGGCAGTAGTTATATGATTTTATGTTTAATCAAAAAAAGATAAACAAAAAGTTATTTGGATCAATTAAAAGTTATTGTTTATCTTATCCCCATAGTGAAAGATTTCTATAGAGTATTCATTACCGAAGATGTCATGGCGCAGTGGCATAGCGTCTGGTGATCAAAGCGCGGAGTTAAGTTCTGGCTTCAGGCACTCAACACAGAATGTCTGTCTCAGTTGAGTGGAAAGTTGGAAACGGAGTGCGAAGGTTTAAAAGCGTGAAACTGCTTTTTTTTTGTTACTTTAACACACATTCAGAGCTACCGTGTATTTGTGGAGCTCAACATCATGTCTTCCTAATAAGACACTAGTAAAAAGGGTAGTATTAGCTGTGTGATCCCGGCCTAGAATAGGATCATCCTGGTACTGGTGGTGTCATAAGAGGCGACTAAAGTACGTGTGGTAGAGGCACGTCGCCAGCAATGGGAACACGCATGGGCAGACTCGACCGGATTATTACCACCCCCGGCATTTCAAACCGGCGTGAAGTAGTGGCTTTATGCCACTGCGTTTCACATCAGGTAATGCCGGGCTCCGGGGCTCAATCCACCTTAAAGGCAGGCAACGCACCTGTAGCTCCTTTGGTATTGCACGGTGTCGTGGGCGGCGGTAATCACTTACCATCAGGTGACTCGAACGCTCGTTTGCCTTGTCTTTTTCATTAAAAAAAAAAAGTATATTCGAATGTTATCCATTTTACCCTTATGTGAATAATATCTTTAATAATACGTTTCTACAGTCTAATTTACTATTTTTTGACCTAAACAGCGCAGTTAAATACGCAAAAAGAAAAAAAACATACAAACGCCTTTCACCTTACCCCTAAAAAGGAACAAAACCCGCTACATACACCTCTGTAACACGATCTGGTATCAAACGCTAGCTAATTAAATCGTGGGTGTCAATCCACGTGACGTCACGCTATCCCCCTGCGTAATACTCTGCTACCGTATTGGATGCAAATCGTACTAGACTCGGGTAATTTAAGCGTCAATTTGTACCTTCTCTTTGTACTAACATTGTATGGTAGGGGAAAGTTGGTACTGTGTGTGTTTTCTTATAGGTTGTAGGTTCGATTCCCTCTTTGAGGAATGAAATTTTGATATCTTTTCTTATGAAAAGGATAAGACATACCGCAGCTGTGAGTTCCACCACACAATCCGCAATATCTCGACAATGTTGGTGGAAAGTGGGAAACAGAGTGTCTTAATACTAATCTTTCTGCGCCTACCCTGTTAACACGGGATAAAGTTAAAAAAATAAAAAATGTTTAGAAATCAATACTGGATTTTTTTTGTTAAAATATTTTGTTTATATACAGAATCAAAAATCCATTATTTTATAATAACTAAAGATAAAGATACCGCCAGGCTATAGCTTATAACTCGTTGACAGTTTATTGTAAATTGCATCAATATCGGAAAAGCATTAAATTCACCAACCGTACTCGAAGTACTATAAAAGTGGACAGTGGGGGAGACGCGGGATGAGTGGGTCTAATGAAACTTTGATATGTCGCACTGTGGACTCTATCTAGAATATAAGTTTATTCATTTTAATATATGCAATGTATTAAGAAAGTCTTTCAAGATACATGTTATACAAAATGTGATGAGAAGAGATTATCAAAATGTTGGTAGAATGAAGAAGAAAATATTTATAAAAAATTAAATTAATATATAAATTAAATTAATAATTTAATAAAGTATACATTACAATCTTTTTAATTAGAAAAAAATAAATGATTTCATAAGTTTTCAATTTAATTAAGTGTGAAAAGTTGAGAAAGATTTTTTTAGAACGTATTTAAATTTGAACAAAGTTAAATACTACACAAAAAAAAATAAACAAAATAATTACTAAAAATAGGCTTCCCAAAAAACAAAATACACAATATTTAATAATTCCAACCGGAAAACGTACACGAAATAAAACAAAATTTAAATATTAATAATATTTTTTTCCCGTAAATTACATCAAATTTATTCCTAGGCTAGCAGACGCGAGCTCACCGCGGTCCGTCGGACCCTCGCTAATTGTGCAAATATGCTAATATTATCAAAACGGTGCATACATTAACTTGTATCGTTTTAATCTTTGTGGGGATGGTTGAATAGTTGCCGTCTTATTGTTGAGGATCGTTCAATGACCTGTCGGAAATTAAATTGAGGATTTGAACCCATGATATTCAGTTTTTCTTGATAAAATTTTAAATATTCTAAGAAGAATAACATTGAGCATTACAACATCTGATTGTAAACGTGGCGGTTGTAGTTTTGATTTGCTTGATAACGAATTATTTTTGATTTTCTCGCTCTGGTAACAAAACAAAGCGCGACATTGAGTTTCATTGCTTAAGCACTCAATGTCTTGAAAAATGGGGAACAGAATGTCTCTTAATACTACTGTTAGAGAACAGAGTATCTTAACACTAGCATTAGAAGAATTCATTTATTCCGATATTTATCACACACTACACTTAAATTGTAGGTAAATTCATTCTCATTTCTAGATAAATCCAAATAACAACCCTAATAGTAATTATTTGTCAATATTTAATTATAAGTAATATCAAGTCTTATTTTATACTCAGATAATTGCTTTATACAGAATGATTTTATACAGAACAAAAAAAAATATTTATCCTTCCCTAAAATGTCACGCTTACCCAGAATCCATCATCAGATAAAAAGGCAAAGCAAACCGATTTTTCACTTATACGAGTAGTCAAAGTAGATAGACGAATTAAATCCCATCATATAAACAAAGGCTTTACGGAATTCCATTAGAGCCCCCTTGTCGCCGGTTCGAATTAGCAAAAATCGCAAACACAAACAAAACTGGACCGTAACCGTCCCCTACGTGACGGGGGATGCAGATATACCACTTAAGTGAAAAAGATTGCCAAATGTTGGTGTCCAACTTTAAAACTATATAGTTTGGCTAGTCATTTGAAGCAACTTTCACGTTTTTTCCCGTATAGTAGGGTAGACAGAGGGAAGTTGTAAGACATTCCATTCCTCATTTTTCGTACGATTCTTGAGACTTTTGCATTGCAACTAACAAGTTGCAACTGCAGATGTATACTTAACTGAAAAAAAAATTGAATGCTANAAAACGTACACGAAATAAAACAAAATTTAAATATTAATAATATTTTTTTCCTGTAAATTACATCAAATTTATTCCTAGCCTGGCAGACGCGAGCTCACCGCGGTCCGTCGGACCCTCGCTAATTGTGCAAGTATGCTAATATTATCAAAACGGTGCATACATTAACTTGTATCGTTTTAATCTTTGTGGGGATGGTTGAATAGTTGCCGTCTTATTGTTGAGGATCGTTCAATGACCTGTCGAAAATTAAATTGAGGATTTGAACCCTTGAAATTCAATTTTTCTTGATAAAATTTGAAATATTCTAAGAAGAATAACATTGAGCATTACAACATCTGATTGTAAACGTGGCGGTTGTAGTTTTGATTTCCTTGATAACGAATTATTTTTTATTTTCTCGCTCTGGTAACAAAACAAAGCGCGACGTTGAGTTTCATCGTTTAAGCACGCAATGTCTTGCAAAATAGGGAATGGAATGTCTTAACACTAATGTTAGGGAACAGAGTGTCTTAACACTAGTCTTAGAAGACTTTATTTTTTATTAGTAATGTCTATCCTGAATTTATAGATTGCCCCTCAACATACAAAATTTTATCGCCATTATTATCATTATATGTTGGATGATAAAATTTTGGTATCCAACTACATTCATAATTGATTAATTTGAATTTTTAAAATTACGCAAACGCTACTGATTCATTAATTCCGATATTTGACGCACACTACACTTAAAATGTAGGTAAATTCATTATAATTTCGGAGTTAAATCCAAATAACTACCCTAATTGTAATTATTTGTAAATATTTAATCATAAGTAATATGGAGTCTTATTTTATACTCAATACAGAACAAAAAAAAATATTTATCCTTCCCTAAAATCTCAAGCTTACCCAGAATCCACCATCAGATAAAAAGGCAAAGCAAACCGATTTTTCACTTATACGAGTAGTCAAAGTAGATAGACGAATTAAATCCCATCATATAAACAAAGGCTTTACGGAATTCCATTAGAGCCCCCTTGTCGCCGGTTCGAATTAGCAAAAATCGCAAACACAAACAAAACTGGACAGTAACCGTCCCCTACGTGACGGGGGATGCAGATATACCACTTAAGTGAAAAAGATTGCCAAATGTTGGTGTCCAACTTTAAAACTATATAGTTTGGCTAGTCATTTGAAGCAACTTTCACGTTTTTTCCCGTATAGTAGGGTAGACAGAGGGAAGTTGTAAGACATTCCATTCCTCATTTTTCGTACGATTCTTGAGACTTTTGCATTGCAACTAACAAGTTGCAACTGCAGATGTATACTTAACTGAAAAAAAAAATTGAATGC
Organism: Heliconius hermathena; assembly: GCA_013403705.1. Taxonomy (NCBI): domain Eukaryota; kingdom Metazoa; phylum Arthropoda; class Insecta; order Lepidoptera; family Nymphalidae; genus Heliconius; species Heliconius hermathena. The sequence continues at coordinate 162,650 of JAAIXJ010000127.1, forward strand.
TAGTGACCAATTTCGAAACTAATTAGTCATCTTAAGTAGTTTCGTGCTTTTTTCTGCACAGCAGGGTAGGCAGAAGAAATCCTTCAGTGAGAAGAAATGTTCATTCTCTATCTTATTATAGAGACATAGTTTCTTGAGTTGTGAGACTCAACGTCACCCTTCTATGTCTATGTACGTCTATGAATTGATTAAATTAAAATAATGTAATAAAATCATTTTCTCAAGTGGGAATCGCAACCACAGCCATTTCGACGAAAACGCTATCCATCTGCGCCACGACGGTCATTTTTAAATAAAAAATAATATTACTATTTATTTTCCTAAAATAATATATAATATTAGCTAAGGTAAATATATTTTACAGATATTTTACACAAAATTTGTGTGTATATTTGGAACCTAAAAGCTCTATCACAAAGCTTGGCCTATTGGCTGTAACATACTTCCATTCCCATAACCATCAATAATGCTATGGAGATGCAATAGTCGTGTTCGATGCGTGGTACTCAAAAATCTCGTTTCCACCAAAAGGCTTAGTCAAAATTCTGTGATTTTCAACTGAAAACGAGATAAAACTTTTGGAATACATCTATTTTTATAGCGTCACACCGTATCCCGCACACAGCCTACCCTAGGTAGAGGGAACCTAGTACCTAGATACTCGGCTTCCCATTTTCCGCCGAATTTTGGAGACATTGGGTGTTGAGTGGCGGATATTTACGCCACGCTTTGCGTCGACACAAGAGCGAAGAAATCTAAATACTGAATATTTCACTTAGCTTAGGTACACACAACAATATGATATCCTCCAGCTGGTCTGATGATAGAGCCAGGACCTGATATACCCTAATAGAACTCTTCAGAGGTTTCTACCAAACCACTCGAATTTAAGTTCATAATTTACATACGGTTCGAGAGCATTTTATTTTATTACCCTACACAGTTTCACCTCGAAATAGACGATGTCGAGACACTTTGGATTTTGAATGACGTACTAAAATATTTTCGCTGATTGAGAATTGAACCCACAATCATCAGATATTCATACACTATTCAACTTCTGCATGATGTCATCTTAAAATTTAAAAACTATTTCTTAGCTTCACGCTGTATCCCATTTTATATATAATAATACGAATTAGGCAAAGGAAGTCTAATAAGACACTATGTTCCTTACTTAATGCCGAATTTTCGAGACATTACATGTCCAATGGCAGAACTATATGGCGGGTTTTTCTTTTCCTGAATTAAAGTGAAAATAAGTCACTACTCAATTGGAAATCGATCTCACAACCATCAAGCTTACAGTCAGAAGTACTTAAAATTTTCAAACATAATATTAAAATTTTCTATGTTTTCAGTTCCCATCTTAATTACTGAAAAAGTTATCTTAAAAGCTTTCACTTTTCGTCAGAAATCATAAAACAAATCCAAGCAATTTACTACAAAGTTAATTACGCGGCATTCCGAGTTTTACTTTTATAGGTCGTAAAATATAAATGTGTATTTATTTATAGCATTACGTCGTTAGATTACTTAAGGTTGAATATTATATAATACTAATTTTTGCCTACGGCTTCTCTCACAATATTATATGAGATAAATTAGTAAGACTTGTGCCTGACACGTTCTACGGGCCCCGCGTAAATTTGATTGTACAGTACCGTGGTCTGAGTGAAGGTGACAAGTTGAGGATTCGATTCCCATTGGAGGTAACAAAATATTTAAGGATTGTATCTGACACATTCTAAGTAGCCTAAATAACTTTGACGGCCTCAAACTGATTAGCGTAATCTAGCCTAATAGCTGAATGTATAGGATAGATATTGATAAAAAAATAAATTATAATAATAGAGTAGAGCATAGAATTACCATAAAATAACATTTTTAAATATATATCTCAATATATTTACTTCTTTTAGAAAATAATTTACAACCTCCTCCTCATATATAATGGAGATGAAATATTGTATACTATATCTATTTTAAAGAGATGAAGAAAGGACGGAATGCAAGATCAGTGTAAATAGTAAGATATTAGAACAAGTGAATGAAGTGGTATACTTGGGAAGTATGTTCAGTAGAGATGGAAGATACGAGATGGATGTGGAAAGGCGTATTGCTGCCGGTAACAAGGTTAACGGAGCCTTAGCTGCATTGATGAGACGGCGAAACGTCAGCACAGCTGCGCGTTTGGCCGTACACAATGCAGTTTTGGTACCGACTCTGTTATACGGCAGCGAAACGTGGGTATTACAGAAGAAGAATGAAAGAAAGATGAATGCTGTGGAGATGCGATCTCTTCGTAGGATATGCGGAGTCAGCTTAGCTGATCGAATCCGCAATGAAGAGGTACACAGAATGGCAGGTACTAGCGAGGATGTCACGGTGAGAATGAAGAAGAACGTGCTCAGCTGGTTTGGGCACGTCGAACGAATGAGTGATGAAAGAATGGCAAAAAAGATTTATGATGGAAAAGTGAGCGGTAAGAGAGGTAGGGGGAGACCTCGGTTGACCTTCGAAAACACAGTATCGAAGATACTGGAGGAAAGTCATGTACAAAGCATGAGGACCCCCCGGAGGGCATGTATGAAGAGGTTGATGACAGTGGACGAGGCGAAAGAGGTATGTAGAGACCGTAACGTTTGGCGCTCCGTTCTCTCTGACTACCCCGCTAGGGATAAAGCGTGAAGTTAGTTTAGTTTAGTTTAGTTTATATCTATTTTAGTAAATAAAGTAAATTTTAGATACTAAAAGTTTTTATGATAATTAATAGTCCAATTGTTTTTTTTTTATTCAATAAGAAATAGCGAAGAGTTGTGCCTTCCTCATAAAGTGAACTATCCAACAAAAGACATTTTTTAATTCAAACCGAAAACTTCTGTAATTAACTCGTTCAATAAAAAAAATTTATTTTATATATGGGGAGCTCTCCTTTACAATGATGCAGTAGGGCCGTTGTCGCGCTGCGGAACAGCGTCTGATTATAAACGCAACGACTGTGGATTCGACTCTTACTCAGGGGAATGAATTATTTTTTATTTCCTCGCCTATGTAAGACGACAAAACGCGGGGTTGAGTTCCACTCAACATATAGTGCCTCGACATAAGACTAAGTTCCATCTGCCTACACTCCTATGCGGGATAAAGCGTAAAGCTAAGACGTTTCTTTAAGAAATATAAAGAAAACTATATATTAATTTTCTTTCAAGTATAATAATAGTAAGTATAATAGAGGCTATATATGCGAAAACATAGTCAAATACACGAAGATGAAATTAACTGATTATTTAGAAGGCCATTATCAAAGTAATATTACCTAAGAGCAGAATTAAATAATATTGTTATTAGTTACTTGAGCTTATTTGTACTGGATGTTGGAACAATGAGAATCTTTGCAGGATTTTCTGTCTCTTAGGTGTAGTAATACTGCTTAGATATTCTTAATTTTACCTAAAATTAAAAGTCGTTATAATGAGCATAAAAAGGAAAATTTAAATAAAAAATTGGCTAAATGCGAGAAGCGCACGAAGGGACCATTATCTATAGAAATAAGCAAAAGAATCGCGTCTGTTATATGTGGGTAACCTTAAATATTTATTTTATTCTCTGTTTTTTAGGATTTGTTGTTAAAACAGCAACAGAAATACATCTGTAAAAATTTCATGTTTGTCGTAATTAATAGGGTTCCGTTTTATCATTTTAGTAAGGAACCCTTAAATATGTTATTTTAACCAGTTAAACTGAAAGAAGGGTGTGAAAATAATACTAATGGTTGTAAACACGATGGTTGTGGGTTTGATTTTAACTCGGGACAATTAAATATTTACCTTTTTTAGAAATAAGTTTTTATAAGCTAAAAGGAGCTAAGCTAAAAGCTTACTGGATAGAGGCTCCGACGGTTATATATATATATATATATANTATATATACACACACACATATATATATATATATATATATATATATATATAATGCTAACAAGAATACAAACTCACATACACAAATACACAGAACCTGCTACCGTCGTAAGCGATCACTATTATTTCCACAGAATTCCTTTGGATTGCATCCAGACGGGGTCGTATAACACAGTATAGCTACTCGCACAGTAGGTATCGGACTCGCTATCGTGATTGCATTGAAAACGCGCGGTTTACGACGCCATCCATTTTGAACTTTAGCGATTTTAACGGGGGTATCTGTGAAAGGTATATCTTATTTAGATATAGGTTTTATTTACAGTTTGATTTGTATTTATTATGCTAGTTTTTGCTTGCGTATTATGTATGGGAGAATATTTTTTTTTACATATCCATGGAAACAAGATTTCAAATGTATCTGTAAGCAAATTAAATTTTTTACTAATACCAATACTATTGCCTGTTCCTTGTTTTTCAGTTATCAGTGATAGAAAAGTTTTACTTATTTATCCAAAAACAAACTAATTTAATTTTTTAGTACACGAAAAGATATATTACAATTTTTTTTAGTTAAAAAAAGAACAAGCTAAAATTGTTAAATATTTTTTTTTAGCCTGAACCTGCTGTCCACTCCGATCTTCACTTCCCAATACGCGAGACAGATGTTGTTGAATAGTGAAAATCAATGCTGCGCTTTGTCTTGTTGCCAGAGCAAAGAAATAAAAATAACCTACTCCCCGAGTGGAAATCGAACTCGCAACAAATATAAATTTGAAGGCGGTCACTGGTTTCGCAGGGGCACAAGCTTACGACTAAACGCGTTATGTTGTGGGTTCGATTCCCACTCAAGGAAATTAAATATTTAATACTTTCATTTAATCTCTTTGAGAAAGAGGAAAAGCGCGGCGTTGAGTGCCGCCATTCAACCAGATATATCTCCAGAATCCGATGGAGACCGGGGTGCGGAGTTTCTTAAAACTATGTTCCCAGGTTCCTTCTGCCTACCCTGCTATGTACGGGATACAGCGTGAAATAAAAAAATATGTACTTACTACAAACAGAAATCGAACCCACAAAAAAAAACATTTCATCAAATACATTCCATCAGCACTATAGTACCTTAATACTAGCCTTACAATATAATGAAAGTTATAACGATTAACCGCAATGCAGTTGTGGATTGGCAGATAAGTTATGACTTGATGGGTGGAATACTTGTCAATTTCAGGAGGTGGTTACAGGTTCATATTTATAAATTTCTATTTATATTCTATTTTTAAAATAAAAATGATAGTTAAAATTATTTTGGTATATTATGTAGAGTGGGACCGTCGTGGCGCAACGGCAATGCGTCGCAATGAACGCGATGACTTTGGGTTCGATTTTCACTCAGAGGAATGAAGTATTTTTATTTATATGCTCTGGTAAGGACATAAAACGCAGCATTGAGTTCTACCACTGAACATGGGCATAGGGGTCGGAGTGTCTAAGCATTAGGTTCTCCTAACCTAGGGTAGGTTGGGGGAACCTAGTAACCTTTATATAGCATACAAATTGCTTAAGATAAGTGAAAGAAGTGTAACGCAATTAATTATTTACTATCTTTGAGATTCAAAAAATTTAATTAATTAAAACACCATCGTTGTCTTATCACAGATTATAATTATTTATTACACAGGGTGAGATCTTCGAGAGTGGTTTAAGTATAAAGGGTGCTTTGTTTGAATAATTAATTCATTAAATTAGCATATAGAAAAAAAACATTTTTTTGGATATCATTATTACGAATTCTCTAAAGAGTATTAAAATTTTAATCTATTTATATTATATTCAGTGTTATTAGTTGATACTGAGGCTACTATTAGGCTGTGCGCACCGGTGCAGCGTCTGACTGTAAATACGACGAATGTGTAGGTTCGATTCCGATTTGGGGGAATGAAATATTTTTTTTTCTCGCTTTGATAACAAGACAAATTGAGCAGAAAATGAGGAATGTTTTAACATTAAGTTCACCTTGTTAACTCTGCTACGAGTATATGTGAGATACAGCGTTTATTCATGTGTCAATAGTACATTATATTGCGTTTCCATACTTAAAATATAACATAGTAAATAGTGGAAAAATTAAAATTTTACTTTCTTGTACTTTGTGTGTACTTTCTAATTGTGCGTTTACATTGATATTATTTTTAGGTAGGCAGAGAGAACTTAAAATTAAAATTCTCTGTTCCCCATTTTTTGGTAGAATTCGAAATATTACATGTTGGGCGGCAGAACTCAACGCCGCTCTATCAAAGGGGGAAAATAAAAATAATTCATTCTCCCGAGTGGAAATTGAACACACAGCCACCAAGTTTAATCAAACGATATAGCACTACGCAACCCAGTCTGAGGCCAGTTGTGGCGCAGGAGCATAAGCGTGCGACTTTAAGCGCGAGCGGTTGTGGGTTCGATGCCTACCCGAGGAAACGAAATAATGAATATTTTAATTTTCTCACTTTAGTAACGTGGCAAAGCTCGGCATTGAGTTCCGCCTCTCAACTCAGAATGTAAAAAACGAAGGAGTCTTAACACTAAGTTCCCGGGTTCCTTATGTCTACCCTATTAAGTGAGGGATACATGTCCTCATGTGTTCGTGTTCGTGTTGCACCACGAAATCTAACCAGCGCTTCCTTGGGCGTCCGAGAAGTCTCACTCCGGGGACTAAGATAGTAAGACACTTGCATCCGATATAGTTCCTAGGCCGGCGCGTAACATGACCGAACCATCTCAGACGACGCTCTTGGAGCTTATCCGCTACGTCACGGATTCCAAGATTACCTCGAACGAACGTGTTGCGTATGCGATTAGACCGTATAACTGCACAACCACCTCAGTATCTTCATTTCCGTGACGTGAAGCTCCTGAGAGTGCCGATATAGTGCTGGCCAGTGTTCTCTGCCGTATTAAATAATTGGTTGAATGATGCCCTTGTATATCAGACACTTGATTTTGGGTGTATCCTGCGGTCGAATAAGAACTGACTAAGAGCCGAGCCCTGATGAACCCTGTAATCTGGAAGGTTTTAGTGTCGCTAACAGCAGTCCTAACCATAGAAGCCGAATCATGGTACATATCTATGATGATCTCAATATAGACCTCAGGGATCCTTTGGCATTGGAAAGCCCAACAGATACATTTACGAGGCACACAGTCAAAGGCCTTCTGCAGATCTAATAAGGCCACATGCAGAGCTCCTCTTTTTTTGCGTGCGGTGCAAGGTACAAGTGCGGGATACAGCGTGAAATTAAAAAATAAATAATAACAAATACACATCACTGCGCCACGATGACCTCAATTTATATATTAAATTGTTATTTCTAACGCAGTATGAATTTTATATTTCCCATTCACAGACGTTTATATAGAGTTGAATAGTGAATACACGGTTATCGGAATGAGCCCAATAAATATGATTTGATGGGTTTTATTGATTGCTTTCAGTTTGATGATTTCAAACGGCTCTCTATGTGAAGAGTTTATATTCATATAAGTACTATAATTATTATTATTATGAGGCCGTCGTAGCGCAGTGTGTAAGAATTTGACTGTAAGCGCGGCGGTTGTGAGTTCGATTTCCATTCGAGGATATGACGATTTTTTTGCGTTCCGGTAACACAACCATATGCAATTTCTCGAAAATTAGGATTATTTTCCGTCTACATTTCTATATGCGATGTGCAGCGTGAAGCTATTATTTTTATTTTTTTATTTATTTATTGATTATTACAAAACAACGTCATAACTAACTAAATTATGCTATGTCCTACAAAACTGTTTGTTCAGTTTGTCTGTAGGATCTGTTAAAATCAAAATATTCATATCTTCAATATCATTGATGCTCAATTGATTTTAAAGTAATTATAGGATTATTAAGTTCATCTGAAAGATATAACAATCGTAAAGAAGGAATGGCAATAAAATATAAAGTAATATTTGGTAAAATAGTTCAAATTAATTCAATTATTTGAAATTCTAATTAAAATCGGTTAATATAATTATTAAAAAATAAATTTCCTATTAAATATGCCACTAAATTTGTTTTATAATTAAAATAAATTTATATCTATCACTTCTCTGGCTACCCCCCTAATGATACAGCGTGCACACACACATATGTGTGTGTGTGTGTGTGTGTGTGTGCGTGCGTGCGTGCGTGCGTGCGTGCGTGCGTGCGTGCGTGCGTACGTGCGTGCGTGCGTGCGTGCGTGTGTGTGTGTGTGTGTGTGTGAAAATGCGTATGTGAAACGTAAAAATCTCGTGTTTCCAAAGAAATTTCCAGTAGATACTGGAAATTTCTTTGGAATCCTTAGTCTTCTACATCCCCAAACCTACATAACAAATTTTATCTTCAATATGTCACTTAAAAACCAAAGAGTTTATATTATATATTTTCCATCCAGCTTAGACAGGCATGACCGGGTGTCACTGTATTGTTCTAGTAGTAATTAAATGAACAGTAGTTATAGTAGTAGTAGTAGTGAATATATTACATTTATAGTAGTAGTATAGAGAAAAAACCATTTGAAACTATAAAGCCGTATTAAAAACGTCGATCGATTAGACCTCGTTGGGTGTAGATTTTTTGCACTGCAATCCGCAAAGCTGTAAGCTTCACTTTATTTAAAATTTTTAAATTTGGATGCACTATGTGCTTCTATTGCCTTAATTCCTTGTATACGTGGGTCGTGGGTTCAAATTATATGTATGAATTATTTAGATGATTTTTGTACACTCTATACCCTGTATAAGGATGAGGAAACCTGGGGACTTAGTGTTCAGATATTACGTTCCTATTAAGACATTTCTATTGCCCACTTTCTGCCAAATTTTGGAGGCATTGCCTGTTGAGTGACATAATAGAGTACCGCGCTTTATTTAGAGTGATAATCGAATACACTACCGTCGCATTTACAATTAGCTGTCGCGCCGCTGCACCACTACAGCCTTATCTGTAAAATGTTAAGTAATAAAATATTTTTGTATTTTTTTTCTGCATTAAACAGTGTAAGCAGAAATAGCCTTCCGTCAAGTTATGTTTTAGTAAGCAGATAACGAAAATTATTCATTGCCCCGAGTGGGAATCGAATTCACAATCGTCGCATCACACGATATGCCGTTGGCTACTATACTGAGAGAAGTATAATATCACTTTCAATCGAAATTTAATTACAGTGCCGTATAAATGCTTAATTTATTAATAGATTTTGTAAAATGGCCGTGTTTTATTGTATATATTATAGAGTTATTGAATAATAATTGTGAAATAAGCATTAAAAGCGGCTTAGTGGGATTAAAGTGAATTACCTCATGTTATTAATATTGGAAATACTTTATGTATACATTTCATGATTGAGTAGTAAAATGTTTCAGAAGTTTTTTTGAACTTGTAGCAGGTGCAATCTCAATTAAAATCAGTTTCACGCTGTATCCTACACACAGCAGGGTAAGACAGAAGAGGTAACCTAGAGTAAGACACTCCGTACTCCACTTTCTGCCAAATTCTGGAGGCATTGCGTGTTAAGTGGCAGAACTCAACGCCGCGCTTTTGCCTCGACACCAGAGCGAAGAAACAGAAATATAAATTTAAGTAAATATTTCATCTCCTCGAGTGGATATCGAACCCATAATTACCGCTACCATACTTTGTCACAATTTGAAAAAAAAACACAGTACTGTAGTGTACAGTTCAAAATATATCAAACATTTCGCCCATAAATAAAAAGTTACGGTTAGGAAGCAAGACAGTGTGAAATATTATGTTATAATTTAAATATTTCAAAAATGTTTCCTAAAAGTTTTCTTTAAACTTGTAATAAAGTCAAAAGTTTGTTTTAACTCGTCCCAAGTGAGTTGTGGGGGTAGTTTTCAAAACACTACTTCCATACTTTAATAGGTTAAAAAATGTTAATAAAAAATTACGTTTTTTAAAAAAGCTTCCTAGACGTTTTATTCACGATGTATTATATTTTACAAGTCAATCCTTTTATTTTTTTTATCGGCACGCTGTGTTCCGCGCGCAGCGGGGTAGGCAGAGGGAACTTAGTGTTCGTAGTAGTGTTAAGACACTCCGTTTTCCATTTTCCGCCGAATTCTGCAGGCATTGCGTATCGAGTGGCGGACCTCAACACCGCACTTCGCCACCAGAGCTAAGAAAATGCAAATATTAAATATTTCATTTACTCGTATTTCGTTTACGTGTGCAGTCAGCCACTGTACGCTGTCCACTGCCTCATGAGCGAAATACATAGATAAGATACTGCTATTAAATGGGTTATGCAAAAATTTATACAATGAGTGTGTTGGCAATAGAGTTGAATTACGCCATGACAGCCTAAAAATGCATAAATAACAAAATAAGTAAACAACACGTTTCATATAACAAGTATGTAAATAAACACAACACAATACGAATTGCACTCGAAACACGTTAATTTTTCGTCGATTCCCGCCCAAACACGTCAATAATTCACGTCCGCTGTATCAATATTGCTTCACGCTAACGAGTTACACCCTTTCACGTTGCATCACGAAAAGAGCTCAATCACTCTGTTTTTAAAGTGCAATTTATGTTTTGACTGAAACTAATTATTATATTTAAATATTTGCCAATTATGGTGAGTAGGATTCTGTTTAACGATCGTCGCGATCGAGGAAGCCGTAGTATTTGTATGGGAGATGTTGCGTCTGGACTTTTCGTGCTTTTGAACTTTAAGTAACTGAATGAAAGTTTATAATGTTTATAATATATGTTTTTTTTTTATTTCTATATATTTCCCGCATATGAAGGTGACTGACTGTAAAACACGATGTTTGTAGGTTCGATTTCCACTTCTTATTATGCTGATGTCACTTACTTATGCGTCTTCTTCTTCTTCTTGGCATTAGTCCCGGCTTTTGCCAGGGTCTGCCTTCCTACTCAACCTACTCCACTTTGCACGGTCTTTAGCGTCCTCGGTGGTTAGACCATTAGCTCTCATGTCCTGCTTCACGACATCCAACCAGCGCTTCCTTGGGCGTCCGAGAGGTCTCACTCCAGGGACTGACATAGCAAGGCACTTGCATCCGACATAGTTCCTAGGCCGGCGCGTAACGTGACCAAACCATCTCAGGCGACGCTCTTGGAGCTTATCCGCTACGTCACGGACTCCAAGACTACCTCGAATGAATGTGTTGCGTATGCGGTCAGACCGCGTTACGCCGCACATCCACCTCAGCATCTTCATTTCCGTGACGTGAAGCTCCTGAGTGTGCCGAGATAGTGCTGGCCAACATTCGCTGCCGTATAAAAGAACCGGTCGGATGATGCTCTTGTATATCAGACCCTTGAGTTTGGGCGGTATCCTGCGATCGCAGACCACACCAGTGACCTCCCGCCATTTGGCCCAAGCAGCGCTTATCCGGCTATAGACATCGTGATCGATGCCTCCAGACTCGTGCATAACGGATCCAAGGTACCTGAACTTTTCCGACTTAACGGCTGGTTCAGGACCTATAAGGATAGTGCTCGAGTCCGGGCTCCCGCAGGCCATGTACTCGGTCTTCGACACATTTAGTTTAAGACCGCCGTTCTCAAGCGTACCCTTCCACAGGTTCACTTTACGCTCCAGCATCAGTCGGTTCTCATCAATGAGTGCTATATCATCGGCATACATCATCAGCCATGGAAGCTGGTCTTGGATGTGAGCCGAGACAGTATCGAGGACCACATTGAATAAGAACGGACTAAGGGCCGAGCCCTGGTGAACCCCTACTGTAATCGGGAAGGGTTTAGTGTCGCCAACAGCAGTCCTAACCATAGAAGCGGAATCGTGGTACATGTCTCTGATAATCTCAATATAGGCTTCAGGGATCCCTTTGGATCACAATGCGTCTATTTAGTGCTAAAAGGCTTAGTTCCCCATATTCTGCTCAATATATGAAATATTGCGTGATTAATGGTGTAATATAAAATCACTTGTTATAACCAGAGTGAAAAAATAAAAATAATTATTTAATAATTGTTAATCATGTAAATATTAATTTTTCTCAGGCGGCAAATGAACCGCCTTACGTTGTGGCCTCGTTTTTTCATATTAAAATACAATTTCAAAAAAATCTTCACATTCCATACTCAAGCTACTCTGCACCAGCCGGTAGTTAACCGTCCTCGTATACCAAATTTTATTATCCGGCTATATAAACCAATGATATTCGTAAGTGCCAATCCTATATGTAACTCGTAAAATATATAAATTACAGCCCATTCGAAACTTTATTAAAAGAGAACTTTTGAGCAATAAAAACTGTATAAAGATATTATAAAGAATTATAAGGCAGTAGAGGTTTATAACATTTTTACTGTTGATATTAAGAGAAATTTATATTGATAAAATAGGTTAACCGCTTTGGCTCCATAAAGCGCGGCGTTGAGCTCCGTCTGTCAATACACAACGTCTGGCAGCCCAATAAAAGGCAAATTCACGAAGTAATTAATAAAAAGTTAATATGCTATTACAAAAGTATATAGTCCTTGTAGAGTTGTTGCATTAGTCGTTGCATCCTGCATATAGCAATGTAGGACGCATTTTTCGCTGAATTTTTGAGGCATCACGTGTTGTTGATTGGTGGAATTTAACACCGCTATTTTACCTTGTACCAGAGGGAAATAATGAAAATATTAATAAATAATAATACGTTTCCCCAAATGGCGATCGAACCTATAACCGTCATGTTACAGTCACACGCTTACGCCCTTGCACCATGACGACCACAAAATTTCAAAATAAATGAATATCGTTTCGTCGCTATGGTAGAGAAAAACGTTAGCGTTAAGTTCCGGGAATCAAGATGCATTGTTACGAATATTAGGCAGGAAGTAGGGAACAGAGCGATTTATAACAAGAATGTCACTATATGCATAATACAGGCTGTAACTGAATGAATAGTTAAAAAATACACTTTTTTCAATAGAACACGTTAATAAGAGAGAATGTAATGAGCACTAACTCGATGTATTTCTAGTAAATAAAAATAGGTGGTCCAAGGTTCCATCAGCCATCTTCCAGTTCCATCATAAGACCAGGTCGATTATACCATCATATTATACTGCCATCTAATCTCTATATATAATAAGACACAGAATCTGTGACATAAGCGGCTGTATCTTTTAAATGCGTAGGTTTCGGTGTTGGATTTTTTCATTTCGAGGTACGGAAACCTAACTGTCTCTTATTTAAAGTGTTATAACACATTTGTAAAAGAAAAATACTATACTAATTAAGAAAACGTATAAGAATTTGAATGTAACGGGATATATAATTTTTTTTATGCGTAGTAATGTCTAAAACAATTCAAGTTATAAGATATTATCTGAATGGACAGACTTACGTTTTCGTAACTACAATAGTTGCGGTTTGTTCTGTAGTCGACTGATTACGGCGCGGCGAGTCCGACGTTGACGTTTTGATGGAATTAGCTTTATTTAGTTATTTGTGAGATTTGCATATATTTATTTGTTTTAGAGATTTACTTATAGATCGTAATATACTAGTCGTAGCTCATGACCCTATATATTATAAAAGGAAAATCCTGGAAAAATCGGAAATTTCCGCTTTTTACCGTAGGAATTTAGAGATTCTTTCTCATAGTGCTCCTTACTCTGTCTAGCTTACCTACCGCATTAAAAATTTCACTATAAAAAATATTGTGCAATTATTTCGATCGAGATTTGAACTCACTACTATCAAGTAACATTTTTCTACTATACCACATTGGTTTTACAAACAATACACTAACCGAACAAAGTAAAATACCTATACACTCTGACTTCATATATGTACGAGGAGCTTTCAAAAGCTCAAGGAATTTCAACTTTGCCATACAAATGGTCAGCGGTGGGAATCGGACACTAAAATATTTGAGGTCCGTCTGAAACTCAGGAACGGTGCTATAGTGAAATTAGGTTAGTATTAATTATATTGTACTGTTCGTGGATTTGTCTTGTTAGTTTCGAATTTAGACAGAATATTTTTGAGCTTCACGCTGTATCCCGCATGTACATTGCAGGGTAGGGTAGAGGGAACCTAGTGTTATGACACTCCGTTCCTGTTTCGTTCGAGATATTGCGTGTTAAGTGCAGAATGCCGTGATTTGATTTGTTATCAGAGCGAGAAAACGAAAATAGTCCATTCTCAGAGAAAATCGAACCCATAACCTTCGCGTTTACAGTCAACCGTCCCTTTGTCCCACAACGGCTTCAAACGTGTCTAAGTGACAAAAAATGGAAAAGAACTCGCCGTAATATTATAAATCACCTATTTCAAAAATACAAAGAAGATGAATACATATAGATTCAAATATTAAAATTGTCGATCTCACGATTAATCAGTCAACGTACCTCTCAATGTACAATGTCCTGAAAATCGGGCGAATTAAGCAAATGGGGATCGAAATGCCTTAACACTTCAACGTTCCCTCTGCCTATCCTGCTATATGCGGGTTACAGTGTGAAACTACTTTCTGCCAATATCACATTCAAACAAATAAAGAAAATATGAAGACCAACCACGCGATCACAATATGACATATCGAGAATATGAATAGCAAATTCAAAGAAACCAATTCCAATTCGAATGTATCGCGTCGCGGTCTTGAAAGTTGCGAATATTGAAAATATTTTGCGGATTATCCGCTTTGCGGATGTTCAGAAATACGTTGGGAAGTGTCGAGGAATCTTACAAAGTTAACACATGGGAGGTTTCTACTTCCTCTAAAAATTATATGTATGTACATAGGTATGTGATTTGATTGATCTGATGATTTTTTTAATTCTTTATATGTTAATAAAGTTTTTGATAATGTTTGAAATGAAATATTAATAATTTCATTTCTTCGCTATGGTGACGAGACATAGCGCTGAACTCAGTTCCAGCACTCAACACGCAATGCCTCCAAAATTAGGTGAAAAGTCGAGAACGAAAATGTCTTAATAGGAACGGAATGTCTTAACATGTAGTTACCAGGTTCGCTCTGCCTGCCCTGCTATGTGCAAGATACAGATCTCTCTTCTTTAATAAGTTGAAGCGTGGCGTCGCTGAATCGAGTTCCATCACGCAGTGATCGGTTCGTAGTGAACAGAGTGTCTTAACACTACGCTCCCTCTGATTACTCTGCTATAGTCGGGTTACAATGAGAAGCATAAGAAATGTACAAGTAAAGATTGTAAAATGAACTAAATACGGAAGGCGCGGCAGAGATAAATTATTAATTTTATCATTATTTCGAGACCGGTCGTAGCGCAGCGGCACGAGGTGTGACTGCAAAATCGACTGGTTGTGGGTTCGATCCCCACTCGAGGAGATGAAATATTTATTTAAATTTATATTTCCATTTCTTCGCTCTGGTGTCGAGGTTAAGCGCGGCGTTGAGTTCTGCCCCTCAACACGCAATGCCTCCAGAATTCGGCAGAAAGTGGGGAACGGAGTGTCTTAACACTAGGTTCCCTCTGCCTACCCTGCTGTGTGCGGGATACAGCGTGAAGCTGATTTTTTTTTATCATTATTTCAGTGACAATCGATTTTGTTTTCTACTTGAATGAACGCTTCTGTTGAAGACTTTAATATTTTATATCATCAAAAACATGTCTGTGTAAAAAAACATAAATTTAAATATATTGTACTAAACTATTTTTTTTTTAAATTTATACTTTATTCTTCGTATTCGTAGCAATTTAGGCAGAGACTCTAACTTAATATCGACGGCAGCAAAGAACATGAAGACAACTGCATTTTTGCCAAAATCGTTTTTTTACATAATTCAACTCAGAATTCCATGTTTTATCTTGTAATATTTTTTTTTCATCAAAAACATTGTTTTTTACCCCAATTTTCTCACGTACATAAAGACATATACTCATTTTTTTAAGAAATGCCGAAGTAAACCCGGATATATACAGTAGTCCGTGTGTACGTGGGGCGATTCGGCGCGTTCGCATGCTATAAACAAAGATATCTGGCACTTGTTCGTTTCTAGTTTGTCCGATCATCAGTTATCTCATTACATTTGCATTGTTTAATTACCTTTTAGTGTTATCAAAGTATGAATAATGTAAATATTTGTGGATTTATTACAATATATGTAAGTAATTTATTAATAGAGGCCAGTCGTAGCGCAGTGGCACAAAGTGTGACTGTAAAACCGACTGGTTGTGGGTTCGATCCCCAATCGAGGAGATGAAATATTTACTAATTTATATTTCCATTTCTTCGCTCTAGTGTCGAGGCAAAGCGCGGCGTTGAGTTCTGCCACTCAACACGCAATGCCTCCAAAATTCGGCA